>JAHZND010003310.1:0-10282 GCA_027744115.1 Acrocyrtus sp. NNG-2020 | reverse complement strand
AGAACACAAATGTGTACAATATGGTCCTCCCTAGGCAGCCGCTGCATTATACAACTTTTCTGGAGCTATTGGTCGACCGCGTCAAAACTTTCAGTCCAAGGCATGAGATTTTCCTCTGGCAATATAAGCCGAAATTTAGCACAAAAGTGGGTTTGATATTTTGAATGTCGTTAACATAAATTTAGAGATTATCCTAAAATTGTAAATTAAAATATTTTATTGGCATTTCCAAGGATTGGAAGAAAATTTATGGACATGCTGCCAACGCGTTTAGAAACTTAAACAAAACTGTTCGGACTGGCATGATAACTGTTGACGACCCGGATTGGAAATTTATTGTAAGGACGGACGTGGCATGGGACATGTGGCAGCGATTTCAATCTGTAGAAATTATTATAAATTCGAAGGCGTCTGAATTGAACTGGCTTGTTTCTAACAACACAGAGATTTTTCCTTCAGTCGAGAATAGGCTGCTAGAAGCAGTAAAAGGGCTGAACAGAACAAATCCTGAGTGGATCAATGACACAATGCTGGGTGAAGAAAATATTCGCAAAATAGACGAAAGCTATAAAAAACTGGAGTTTCAAGGGATGCTAAACTCGCTGGAATTGTGTAGGGGAACTGCCCTTCTACTGAAGTCAGAGCACTGCAAAAATTGTGCTGCCGAGCTGAGAAGGGAAGGAGTGCAGGCGTACATAGGAAAAGATTTTTATTTTCAGTGGTACAACCAATTTTTTTTCACGGGACTAATGCCACCCCAGTTGATAGAAAAAATGTCGTGGTTTAAGCAGACTGGAATATTTGAAACGTGGGCTGAAATTTTACAACGCTCTTCGCGAAACGAACGGCAATCTGGAAAGCTCAAATTTCCTAGTTTCTCGTCTACGAAAGGGAGCGGGATCATTTCGACTAATGACGGGAATGTGATTCTTGGAAATCATGAGAGTGGTTTCGTGATGGGAGCATCAATGGTGGGAAATATTCAAATGGTATTTATTATCTTCACGGTTGGAATAGCATTCTCTTTAATGAGGTTTTTACAAGAGATCAAAATAATTAGGGTAATTGGTATGAAATTAGCTAAACTTTATAGAGTATTAGTTAGTGCTTTGAATTTTAGATGTCGGTGTCCCATTAAACTTAGTTCTAACTGGGGCTGCTAAATCAGACTGCTACTTATATAAATATTAAATTAATCAAAACATAATAGCTTTCGTTAGCTCTCTAATTGAGCTACTGTAATTATAGCAACTTTTGTTTGAAAATGGAAAAGGTGTAGATAAAGCCGGTGATCAATTATTGCGATTTGGTAAAGAGCATTAAGAAAAAAGAATATTCACAGAATTTATATCTTCTTATCAATGTCAATTTCATCTTCAGCCTTCAAGCTCAATTTGGAGGAACATAATGCTTTTGTAGTAAGTTACCTAAACTCTAAAGTATAATTGAATTAGATTTCATATTATTTAATTAAAATATTATTGATTCAGGGATTAACTACAGCAGCAAACGGAGCTCTTGGTGGTAATCTAATCTGCGACTACAAGGTAGAAGTTGACTAGGACTTAAAAGGGGAGAGTTAAAAAATATGTTCAAGGTAAGTAAGGACGAAAAATATTTTAGAAAGTACCAAGTTTACCAATTACCATTACCTACATTGTTACATTATTTACTTTGAAAACAAGTTCATCTTCAATACTTAAGCACCACATATTACAGCCATTTTATTAAAATCTAATTTAAAATAATAATAAATAAATAGTGAAAATTCGAAAATATTTGTATATTAAGAATTTTGAAATAACTTACCTATTTTAATACCTGGTATTTCAGGGAGCACACGTATAGTCCACATTTATATTCGTTTTATTTTTAGTACTTAAGTAAATACAACTCCTGACATTGAGAGAATTTTCAGCATCAAACTACAATCTCATTTTTATTTTGTCGTTTATGGGAGGCATGCAAATTTAGTAACAAATTGTTTTACCCTGTGTAGTTATATAAAGAGAAGAGTTAAAATTATACCAGAATAATGACAAATTTTTTTATGGGAGGCATGCAAATTTAGTAACAAATTGTTTTACCCTGTGTAGTTATATAAAGAGAAGAGTTAAAATTATACCAGAATAATGACAAATCTTTTTCTTCGCCTGAAGGCAAAACACTCCTTGCTATTTTTTCTATACACTGCGATTGCAGCAGACTTTCACACGAACGCGAAAGAAAATTGCACATCCAAAACCGGTCAGGTAGTTTACACTCCATCAACATTTGAAATTTTGAACGAATTGTCAGAAAAGCTGTTTTCTGCTTGGGGAAAACCACATGCCATCCTTGAATTTGGAAGCCTGTTCGGATCTAAAGCTAGCCACTGCCTTGTCACCGTTTCCAACTATCTTGGTGTTCATCTATCTGAAACTTTCGGTCCCCTAATTGTCCGAAAACCTATTCCGGCTATAATATCAGATAAATTCATTACAGATTCTCAGTACAGACGCCAACTAACGTGGATTCTAGAAAAACGTGACCGCTGCTCGGAAAATCCCTTACCGTCGTGTCTGTTGTACAGTGAGACTGGTGGTAAGAAAGGATGGCGAGTATCCACAGCGCTGCTCTAAATTTGACTACATCTCATTTACAATGTACTCAAAACCATTTAAATGTGCTGTCAACATAGAAATTTTTCCACCATCGCTTAAGCTCCAAGCGAGGGATGAGCTTTTACGCAAAATGTATTATACGCTTAATTTTACGCTTCACATTGGTTATCATACAAGTAGACATTTTCGGTATTCAAATACATGGCACTTTCGCAAAAAGAAGTACATTGAAGATTGGGGAATGCCGTGCATATCATGTCAAAGTTCGACACCAAGCAGAAGCATTGCTATGACTTTCTTTCTTGCATTTTCTCAGGAGTTTGAACGCCTCAATTCAAATGGCAAAGATAATAAATTACCCGTTTTAAGGTGGCTTCGGGAAATGTACTTACAAGATTACATTGACAGCGGCAAAGTCGAAAGAATAAATCATTTGTACTTTCTTGTCAAAATGGGATTCAGAACCAGGTACAGGCTTACTGTGCGGTCAGCTGAATTAATTGGATTTCCTACAGTAGGGTACTCCCACTTTCCTTCAGATTCAATAGAAAACGTCCCTATTTCAGCTCTTGTCTGGGCACGTTCGTTACCCAAGTCCATGCAAGATCAGCTTTATTTTTGGAATGTTAACTTTGACAAAGATCTGTCCAAGATTGCGATGAGCACTCGATATGAGAGACAGTCCCAATTTTCGTTTTGTTGTCACTCCGAATTCGATCATCAACATCAACTGAAAAAATTTAAGGACATGAGTGTAATTACAGGGCACCTACAGGAGCATTTTTGGACAGCAATAATGGGCAACTACAGCTACACCACTGAGGACACACGTAAATGGTGCGAGAATAGAGTTGTGGTACCTTCCAAAAGGCCATTTTCCCTGGCAACGGATCTCTACCTGTCAGAAGAAGTAGGTCGGCGACTTCACTTCCCACTTCGCCTTGAAAATCCCTTCGATTTTCTTCNAGGACACACGTAAATGGTGCGAGAATAGAGTTGTGGTACCTTCCAAAAGGCCATTTTCCCTGGCAACGGATCTCTACCTGTCAGAAGAAGTAGGTCGGCGACTTCACTTCCCACTTCGCCTTGAAAATCCCTTCGATTTTCTTCAGATTGTTACCTGCGGAACAAGAAAAGCTCACTCGATGCCTTTCGAGGAACTCGTCAATGTTTATGACGCATTTACATGGGCATCTCTTGCAGTCACATTTGCTTCCTTAATTATTATTTACAAAGCATTATTTCAAACGAAATTAAATTGGTTAAGTGAGTATATATCTGGGGCTCTATCCGTTCTGAAAGCGGTGGCTGAACAAGGAAATCCATGTTCTCATGAACTAGAAACGCGCTGATGCGCAAGAAAGGTATTCGGCATTTTTCTGTTATCGAGTATTATTTTAAGCAATAGTTATAAGAGTACTAATGTGCTTAACATGATAAGACGGCGATCTCCTCTTCTATTATGAATCCTTTGAGCAGTTTAGTAATGATAAGATTCCAGTCTACACTTTAATTTCGAAAGCACTTCTGTCATCGTCCTACTTTTACAATAATACAAAATACAATTACACATGTACAGAGAAGCTCGCATAGGGAACGTGGCTCAAGTGGAGGAAATAAAGGCATGGTGTACGATGCAGCTCCGGAAGTTGCTGTGCGAATTGGGAAGAAATTTGGGCTCCACGAAAGCAAGGAAGAGCTCCGCCTTCATGAAACTACTTCTCAATGAAACGAAATGGAACTCACCTGCTTTGCACATTCTTCCTTTGATGGTTCCCTGGTTCCGTAAAACTGGAGGTGTGAATCGACCCAAACTTATGAAAGCTTTCTGGTGGACGGATAAAGAAATAATTGCGGAAAAACTGAGAAAATGTAAGAAATATCAGGTTTCGGCCCTTCTTCTGTCTACACTAGCTCAGGAATTGCTAAGAGTGGGAAGATCTCAAGGAGTGTACCTTGTCAAAAGTAAATACCTGCACCGTTCATATCAGTACAGAATGAGTGAAAATATTCCGGTGCATATTCTCTCTAGACTAGCGCGATTTAAGGAGTCCGGGATGATTGGAAAGTGGGATGCTCTTCTTAGGACATTATCTCTTCTGAGAAACAAAATTAGTGACGGCGATAAAGAAATTGGAAGTGACCCGGAACCTGCCGAGCCAGGACAGGACTTTTTACTAATTTTCACTCTTCTTCTAGTTGGGCTAATGCTTGCTGGGATTTCCTTTCAATGGGAATGTTTTTGGCATATAATCCTTAAGAAAGCGCAACAAAATAGCGCCAAATTTAATTATAATGATGTAACATGATGGTAATTATGATGCCTCAAGCAGTGTATATATGCAAAGTAAACGAGAATTAAGTTAGATAAAATTAAATATGAATTTAATGTGAAGGTGCCAAGTCCTGTATGAATGCAACATCGACTATTTGGACCATTTCAATGGTAAACAAATTTAATGAGGCTTACTGGCTTTTTCAAGTTGGCCTTTATCGAGCACAATTCAATGCTTATTATTCCTAAAATACTTACTCAAAACTACACAACGAAGCACCCACTAACTCAATGTCATTTGTGCTCTGTGCGCTGCTGTAAGTGGTGTCAAAAATGCTACGAGGCTACCTTGTAATGTGTTTGTTGCCATTGCCGGTGGTGAAAACTATAATTTTAATTTTTTTGTATTTACTTCACATTGCGTATTCGCACCGAACTGTGGAATTTGTGTGTTCCTCCACAACCGATCAACTAGTATATACCCCAGTTAGCAATCAAACTTTGAGGGAATTTTCCAATAAACTTTTTTCTGCTTGGACACTTCCATTCGCTACCTTGGAACTTGGAGCGCTGCTCGGTTCCAAGGCCAGTCATTGCCTAATCACTTCTTCGAACTATGTTGGCATTCATTTTACTGGAATATGCGAGCCTTTAGTAATTCGCAAACCAGTGCCAGCAATACTTTTTGATAAGTTAATAACGAATATTGAGTACAGACGGCAACTCACGTGGATTCTAGAAAAACGGGAGCTTTGCCCGGAAAAACTCTTATCGGCTTGTCTCCTGTACAATGAGACAGATGGAAGGGGCGACATCGGATATCTCGAGCGCTGCGCTCAGTTCGACTACCTTTCCTTCATACTACGATCGAAGCCATTCAGCTGTGTTGTCAATCTGGAAATCTTTCCACCGCCTCTTCAGCTGGAAGCCAAATATAAGCTTTTGCGAGAATCGGAACCGCAAATTGGTTTCAAAGTAGGTATCTATTTCCAATATCCATACGTATGGCACTATCAAAAAACTACGTACATTGAAGATTTAGAGTATAATTTACCATGTACGTCATGCCATAGCTCAATGCCAAGTAGAAGCACTGCAATGACCATCTTTGTTGTGCTTAGTCATCAGCAGAAAAGCCCCGTAACTTTTGGAAGTGACAAATTTCCTTGTTCGGAATGGCTGCAGGACATGTACCTCCAAGATTTCATTGGTGGAGGGAAAGTGGAAAGAGCAAACCATTTGTACGCTCTCGCGAAATTGGAACTAGGAAGTTCTGGCAGGTTTATCACAAGCTCAGCTGAGTTAATAGGATTTCCGACAGTAGAACCTCGTCGCATTGACATAAATTCAATAAAATATATACAGACATCGGTTCTGGAGTGGATGCACACTTTACTTCAAGGCATGAAAAATCAGCTTTATTTTTGGACTATTATGATTGAAAAAGACCTTTCCATGTTTATTAGCCAACATATTTCCCGGCAACCAAAATTTTCTTTCTGCTCTCAATACCTGCCTCAAAATGGTATGCGTGGTCAGCAACCACTCCAGAAACTGCTGGCACACTTTGGTGACACGGAAGCACTATTTGGACATCTGCAGGAGCATATTTGGACTACAATAATGGACAACAGCAGCTATATAACTGAAGACTCCGAAAACAAATGGTGTGAGAATGGAGTTGTGGTACCTTTGAAAAGGTTACATGCCCTTGCAACCGACCTGTACCTGTCGGAGGAAGTAGGTCGGCGTCTTCATTTTCCACTTCGGTTCGAAAAGCCGTTCGACTTTCTTCAAATTGTAACATGTGGGACAAGAAAAGCACAGGCAATGCCATTCGACGAGCTCATCAATGTCTACGATGCATTCACATGGGGGTCCCTCGCAGTTATTTTGGCTGCCCAGCTCATAGTTTACAACAGATTTCAAACGAAATTAAATTCTGGTTTCAGTCATTATCTCGCCGAAATCCTATCATTCATGAAAGCTCTGACTGAGCAGGGTAATCCATTTCCGGCTGAAATGGAAACCCGCGCCTGGGGAAGGAAAACGTTCGGCATATTTCTGCTGTTGAGTATTATCTTTAGTAATAGCTATAAAGGCACTAACGTTCTCAAAATGATAAGAAAGCGACCTCCTCTTCTATACGAATCAATTGAGCAGCTTATTAGTGACAGAGTGGAGATCTATACAACAATCACAAAAGCTTACTTATCAGCGGTTTACTTTCTCAATGGTTCTGTCATTCATACAGTAGGTACTCCTCATCGAGAACGAGGCTTAACCGACAGGGACATGATGATATACGATGCATCTTCAGAAGTTGCAGTACGAATGGGGAAGGACTTCGGACTTTATGAAAGTAAGGAGGAGCTCCAGTTTCAGAGAGAGTTAATGAAGAAAACTAAATGGAACGTACCTTCACTGCACATTCTCCCTTTAATGGTCTCCTGGTATCACGGGGCTAGCCGTACTAAAACGGATTCAGTTCTGGAAAAGTTTCTGGCATTGGATAAGATGAAATTAGAGAAAAAGCTTGCGGAATGTAAGAAAAGGCAAACTGCATTTCTTCTTTCGACTGAGATGGCTTCGAGCTTTCTGAGAATAGGAAGGTCACAGCAGGCATATCTAGGGAAAAATAAATATTTGCAGCGCTCGTATCAGTACCGCATAACTGGAATAATTCCAGCTCACATAATCTCCAGACTTGCACGATTTAAGGAGGCAGGTGTAATCGAGAAATGGGATGATCTACTACGAGGACTTTCTCTTATAACAAACCGACTAGTTAATGACAGTGGAGGCGTCATCATCGCGTTTCGGGGACCAAGCGATCCGGCAGCTATCCCTTCGGGGCAAGACTTCACAGTCATTTTCATTCTTCTTGGTGGAGGCCTGATTTTGAGTGTGTCTTCATTCCACATAGAAATCTATTTAAAAATATTAAACCATAGCACTTCAATTAGTGCTTAGCACGCAGTGTTGGCGTGGGGAATAGAATAAATGCAAGGACTCGTCTATGATGAGGACACACTACTACTACCAGAGACCCAGACCGAGCAGTACGGTTTATTTGGCATGAGGCGGTCCGTTGGCGCAATGGAGATAAGGCAAGACATGGTTATAGTTATAGGCTTATGGAAGAAGCACCTTTATAACTTTCAAAAACTAAAGGAAAGGAATATCCGCTATTCTATTTTAGGAAACTGTTTTGCTGTAAGAACACAACTTCAGTAAGAATAAATAAATGTATATAGCTTAAATTTAATGCACTAGCAAAAATTCATCAAAATATTTTCCTGTGAATATGTTTGTTTTACTATGAAGGCCGATGATTATTCCGCTGATTTTAATAAAGGAAAAAAATCGATCTTGCAAAAGTTCAATTGAACAATTTTATTCACACCAAATTAAAAATTAACTTTATAATTTCTTAACAATAAACTCTCTACAAGTTGCGAACTTTTTCTTCAATCCAGTCGATGAAGTAAGAGACTTGGGTATGGACATTAGGAAATCCCTGAACGGCACATCCGGGATTGCCCCAAGAAACTAGTCCAGCCAAATAGCCGCCACTCACGGATACAACTGGACCGCCACTATCTCCTAAGATATCATAACCACAGATAATTAACTTACTACTAGTGTAAAAACTTTAATAAAAAAAGACCTTTACAAATTTGTTAAAAATTTGAATTTCTTCATACCATGGCAAGCGCTTTTGTCACCATCTTCAATTAGTCCAGCACAAAGCATGGAAGGAATAACTACCATATTTTGCCTGGTGTGGGCTTCCCTGCAAGTTTCAAAGTCGACAACGGGCATTTGAACTTTCTGGAGAATATCAGGATCAGGGCCACCTCCCCAAAGGTCACCCCAGCCGCTGACGAGGACATCGCCGGTAGTGTTTTGCATGCGGGATAGAAGAGGAATTGGCTGGACAAACTCCGTCAAGTTAAAGGGTTGTGGCAAGACAATAAGAGCAATATCATTGGAAAAAGAAGCTCCTCCCTGCCCGTAGCGCTCATGAATGATGAGCCTGACATTCTGCAATATCTGCTCATTTCCGGTTCTGTCAGTCAAACTAGTATCTCCAGCGACAACACGGAGATACCGGGTGGAGGAGGTGGTAACGCAATGTGCAGCTGTGATAACGACTTGGGTTCCGTTTACAACAATTAAGGCTCCGCCACAGAAGTGGGAGTCGCTATATCGGAGAGAAATTTGGTATGGCAGCTCACCCTCGGTGGCGTTCTCTCCTCCAACAATTAAAGTGCCAGCTCTTCCGTTATGTGGGGCGGGAAGGACTGCAATTATAAACAATACGAGATTAATTGATTGAATGAAATCAAAGTTATGCTTTTAAATATTTAAAAGTTATTCTACCTTTTGCCGAAACGGAAACCGCCATAGCAAGCAACAAAATCTCGAACTTCGCCATTGCACTGTAATATTCGATGACAATTTTAGTATGTTGTTGAGACTCGAGTGATATGGAAATGATTATACTGATGAGATTCAGAGAGAGCATTTATATAGTACTCCCGTATCAGTTCTGGAAAGCAAGTTGGACACAATTGAAAATGATTGACATACGCAACTGATAACTTAACTTGAATATTAGTGTGCTGTAAAAGCATCTGGCATGGTAAATATTACTTTGGATTGCCTATTTTTAATTACATAAAACCGTTTTTCCCGTATAAAATATATCTACACTTAATAAGGATGGGGAATGCTTGGGAAGCGATTGAGGAAAACCCCACAACATCAGAATACATAACAGTGTTGTCGGTTGTAATAAGAAGCTTGATTGAAGCTGTCATCTGGGTAAAAGTTTTAACTTAACATCCCATCTCACTTTAAGAGCGCAACTTGGAAATTCTAGAGTACGCTCTGTAGAGTTGACAGCTTTGCATGAGTAACAGGTTTTAATGTCATTTTATTTGAGAACAGTTACATAATGTGCTGCTTACAGTCTGTTTACGTAATCTGCTTTTAAGTTCACTTATTTTCGTTTCAAAACGTTTTCAACATTTTATCGGATATTTTTTTGCGCTTTAGTCTCAAATGGATTTTCCAATTTGCTAGACATTCCACAAATAATAGGGATTATGAAACGGCTGGGAAAGTGGTGAAAAATGGGAAATTACACATCCGATTATTTTGCTATGTTAGGGACAATCCCAGCATGGAATCCTTTCAAGCCTACGAAGCTCTTATAGGCATCTTGGTAATCGCACTACAAACTGTTATTTGTCATCACAGGCTTGTCTAGTTCCAGGATGCTCCATATTATTTACATTTACCAGAACAGTCTTATATGCGGTACTGCTGTAGAAACCTAAACCCTTGTAAGCAAAAGCAAAACACAGATCAATTACTGTTTGTCGTTGTTGTTTAC
>JAHZND010003309.1:0-13387 GCA_027744115.1 Acrocyrtus sp. NNG-2020 | reverse complement strand
GCGAATGTGATGTGGATATGGGATTGGAGTTGGAGTTTTTTTATTTTGGAGTCCATATGTACTTCCTTGCCGGCTTCCTTCCTTCCGGGATGGGAAAAAAGCTTCATTAAAATGCGCCCATTGCATTTGCAGCGTAAAAACCAGAATCCGCACTGCCAATGCGCATATGTATTTGTACGCACATGTGTGTGTGTGTCTGTAAAAATGGCAGATGTTTGTGCGCCGTCTGGGTAATATACTTATAAATGAGTGACAAAGAGAGAGAAAAAGAGTGTTCATGCAACGATGTTTTTTCGGTCGTGTCCTCGGTCTAATCATTACCAACATCATTTTTAGGCACGATAAGTACCCTTCATTGTCTGCCATTATTTGAATTAATTTGCGCAATCCTCATAATAATCTAATTTTTCGACAGGGCACACCAAAAACACAAAAAAAAATTGTAACTTGAGAGAGTAGGGAGAATATAAGGGATGCTTTCTCTCTCTTTCTCAGTCTTTTTTTTAGAAAGGAAGAAGGGGTGAGCTGATACAAAAATCATTTACTTATTAGGGTGGTGATGGTGGTGAGTAAGCTTCTTCCGAACAGAAATGAATATTTTAGTAGCATTTCATTTTTTTAAGTTCTGGTAAATGGAGGAGCATTGAGCATGTGGCATCCGATTTTTTTGTGATGGGATGTGCGATGTGTGGTCAGCGTTTTGCGGTTTTTTATCCAGTAAAAATAAAGAAGTTACAGCTGTCCACCAGCAGTAGCAGTTGTACTGCAGTTGGCTCATTTTCGACTCTGGATTTGAAATAAAAAATTGTATAAGTATACCAAAGAGAGCCTAAACAGAAGGTATCTATGAAAAAAGGATCATTTTCAAAAACAGGCCCATCTTGAGAGTGTAATTTTTTAAAATGTAAAAAAAGTCCAAGAAAAGGTCTAAAAAACGAGCAACTCTTTTGGTTCTGGTTGAGTTGCCCTCCTCACAAGAAAACACATGTATGGTGTGCTCTGTGCTGACTAACGAGAAAAAAGAAAGGAATGGCGATGATTGACTGTTGCTGTTTTAGTATTGCTCATCTGCCGTCATAATTCCCTATTTCGCTACCGTGGCCACTTTTTTCTGTTCGGGAAGCCAACTGGACAATATAACTTCTTAGAAAGTAAATTAAAAAATGCGTATAAAATTGAATTAATTAAGTAACAATCTGTTAACTAACCAAAATTATATTTTTTTGCTGGTATATCTGTAGCTTTTATTATAGCCACAACACAAAAGGAAACTGTTTTAGACGTTGTTTGTTGTTTTCTCATGAATGGGCAAAAGATTTTTTTTTTGAAGTGGTGCCTAGCACCTGCCTCGCACTTTGCAGTAAAAAGTATCCCAAACGGAAAGGGAATTTTTTTCACCTAGTTCCCACTCCAGTAGAGCGGATGAGCTCTAGTTATAATAATCTCTACTGGACAAGAATCTGAATGAAGAGAAAACGCAAACGTAAACAGAAAGTGAAACGGAAGCGATGGCTTTTATCACAGAAAATAATCTGAATCTGGCGAAACCTGCAACTGTCATAATGAAAATATTGTTGAGGTTTGGGCAGAAAAGGACCCCTTCTTCCTTTCCTCACCTTCTTCTCTCACCCTCTCATGCAATCCAGCTCAATTCACAATCCACCAATTTAATATTTTTTTTACCTCCCTTACATCCACCTTCTCTTCTCAAATTAGCCCTTCTCAACTCATCAGGAGGAGGAAAAACAACAGCCGAAATCAGAATATATTTTTTAAAATCTAACTTTTCCATTTTGTAAGGAAAATAGTTTTTCTTTCGTTATGAATGGAAATGGCAACTGGCACTATAATATTTATTTTTTTTCAAAGTACATTTCCCTCTCTGCACCTGTTCGAATTACTTCAACGGAACGCAGCACATTTTTGTCTGTTACAAAAAGGCTTTGATTAACCCAGGCGTGAAGAAGACAAGGGATGACATCTGGAATACCTAGAAAAAGCAAAATCCTCCGCATCCAACCATCCTCCCAGTTCGCAATAAGAAAAAGGGAAGGGTGGCGGTTAAAAAAGAAACAAAAAAAAATTATTAATCTAACTCACAGCACAACACTCTAAGAAAGGGAATAAGGGTCACGTTTGTTATAAAGTCAGTTCCGTTCGGTGGCTACACACCGTGAAAATGCATGCGCAGTTTTTTTAAGGGACGTGCATGGTGGATTGGCTGTGCACAGATGCTCCTTAGCCCGTTTCTCCTTTTCTCGCTATGCGCTCCTCGCACTGCTCATTTTTTTTACACTTTGGCAGAGGAGCCCCAAAAAAACAATGGATTTATCTACATAACAAAAATTATATATATAATAATGGGTGTAATCACTACTGCTTCATAATCTGGGAATGGCCTAATATGGGTGTCCTTCTCTTAAAAAAAAGAGCGGATACTCCTATCGTTAACGTATGCTTGGAAGTGCACAGCTACACCTGTCGCTTCTTTGGCAGTCTCCACCTAAAATATTTTCCCATTAATCTCTGCCGCAGAGAAATATTTTTCTTAATAAATGGCCAGTTTAGGAAATTTATTTGTGTTTGGAATTAACATTTCTTTTTTTTTATTTTCATATAATAATTTTACACAGCTCCCTGGACTCCTTCCTAAAAAAATAATAATTTTGTACCATGTTACTCATTAGCAATTATGTAAAAGAAATTATATTTTTAGCTATGAGCAGATGAGAAGATCATTTTCGTAGCACGCTCCCTGGATTTCGGTTTCGGTGCATAGGCTTTTCCTCCTATCCTGTTTCCTTTTTTTTGTTCGTTCTGGAGTGAAGATTTCACCTTGACTTTGGCTACCTTCCGCTACCTACAGCCTATAAAACCGCGACCACTCTGCTATTACATTAGTACCAATTCTGAAGTTAGCATAATCATCAAGGAGGAATAATCATCATCATCAGCTACCAGCAGAATGGTATTGTACGTCGTGGTTGAAGGGAATTCATCAGACGGAGAAGGAAGATGCAGATGCTTCTGCTCAGCCAAGCCCGCAAACAATACAAAATTTTTCTATAAAAATGTATAACTGAAGATCTTCTCGCCAGAACAACGTGTACCAAAATTAGAAGAATAAAAAAAATGGTCTGCCCAGCTAAAAAATAGATACGGTATGGTGCGCGGTAGGGAAACGTAGCAGTGCAGTGTTTAAATACAGGTGCAAAAGTCTCCTCAGAGAAGTAGTGTTTTTATGCCCTTCACACTTCGCAAATAAGAGGGGGTTCATCTCACTCTCAATTTTATTATTAAAAGGTATTAAAATCATTTTCTCATAAATCTCAACGCAGACCAATGCACTCCCAATAGGAGTCATTAATGGCAGCCGAAAAAAGAAATTACGGCCCTTCACAATTCACATCTCAAAAAAAAGAATAATTCTTCCCTAATCATCGCTCATACCTGGTATTTAGTGTATCCAGAGACGTGTAGAAAGGCTCTTCATGGAAATTTTGAATTGTGAGTTCCTCTAGCCGGATATTGTATGCAGATGTCGAAGTTACTATTTTTGGCGCACCTGCTCCACATCTCTCTCTCTCTCTGCTTGTGTGATTCCTTTATTTTCCTGTGATAAATTCATTCTTGCTAAGAATAAGATGAATTCATCACAATGCAACCGATTACCACTGCTTTCTATTCACAATTAAAAAAAAAGAGCTATGCTTTTTCTAGAAAGCAGAGCAGATGATGTGACGAGCAAACAAACTCTCTTTAGCTTTCGAGAGAAGGTAAAAGTCGGCAAACCGTAAAAAAAATTATCCTGCATGCTGGATGAGTGACTCCTACTCAAAAAAGCTAAGCTTATTATAAACCATGAACCGAACAAAATTTTTATTTTTATTTTTTCTTTATTCTTCAAGGAAGAAGAGCTCCACAGAAAAAGTAGTAAAGAGCTCATTTCTACTTTGCTTTATTAAGAAAAGAGATGTGGAATTAAAATTATTTGCTTTAACTCCAAAAATAGTATTTTTCTGGGATGAAAATGAATTATATTATTTTTGGATCTCCGTGCCAGCTCTCTCTCTGTCTCTTCAAGAAGGAAATGTGGATGAGACACGTTTTTCTCCTCGGCTCCTTTTAGTGATGTCATTCGAGTGTGAACGGAGTTTTGTCCACCTGTTTCCTCCAAGCTCCTTTCTGAAAGGAAAATAAAATTATGAATAGTGCCATCACCTCACCGCCCAAAAATACACAAACATCTCATATACCTGCACTCATACTCTCAGCTTTGATTCATTCACTGCACTTCTCTGTCTTACACTTTATGTCCAAGCTTATATTTTCAATAACGCTTAAAAATCATTTTTTCACAAAAGGGTTTCCCACATCTTTCCCTTTTTTGTTCACTAAAAGCAGCCAGACAAAGTGACAGTCACTCACAGCCACAGCGAAATAAAATGCGCCGTGATGACTCCTTTCTTTTTTTTCTTCCATCCTCTGCACAACTCTTTCTTTGGAACAGTGGACTTGTTCCAAGAAGAAACACGATGAAGAGCATGCAACACCTCTTTTTACGTTATGACTATCTGAATCCGACAGGTGTTTGGCTTAGAGGCTTCTCCTTATTTCCTATTAATTTCTAAAATGAAAAGATTATACTTCAACTACAATAGCAAAGCAAAGCAATGGAGAAAACGTATTTTTCCATTATGGAAGAAGAAGATGAGAGAACAAAAAAAAAATGATTTTTTTTCAGCCCGGGCTCAGATTTAAATGATAATGACATGATGTGCTGATGACGATACTGGTGATGTGCACGTAGACCAGAAATGATCCTATAAATAACCACACCATTTAAGGGAGACCATTTTACAAAAAAAATATATACAGATATATATTCACTCTCTGCAGACTATCCTTTTTTGACTCGGGCACGACCAAATAACAAAAAAAAACACTTACAAAAAGAGTATTGTCCGGTCTGTATTTTTAAATATGGATGTAGCTATTTTTTCCTGTTGTGTGAGTGAGGAGGAATTACAATTTACAATTCTCTTTTTTTAGTTCCGCTGGATAAATAGATGACATTTGGAAAGGATGATGATAATTCCGTTGATGGCCCCACCCCATCATTGTACTCATATCCTTTCCAGACAGAACAGAAGAAGAGAGAAGAGAAGAGAAAAGAGCACCTTTGCTTATCCTAAAAAGGCATCACTTACTCTTTTTGGAAAGGGTCCTTTTTCGGTACTGCACACATATCACACACTCACTCACACACACATTCTTTCCACCACCACCTTCCTTTATATGAGCAAGTGCACCTTGTATGGTCATATGAGTGAACGAAGGCAGAAAAAAAAGTCTTTTCTCTTCTACAAAAAAAAATTGTTCTATCTGAAAATGATAAATGGTTATGTGGAGACGAGAAGCATGCATGGTGTAATATAAGTACAGTTTTTTTTCACAGGGTCAATTACCGTTTTGTTCATCAACCCCGTTCACATATATGGAACACCAGATTAATATTTTTTAACAAGGTATAAACCCAAATATATAAAAAAGGGATTTGATTTGGATGTAGTGGCAAAAAGCGCTCATTTTTCTAGCTAGGGGAGCTCCACTTGATATGCAGTGTCGATACAGATTTTTTTATTTTTTGAAAATGGAAGAATTCAATAAAGCTCATTACGCTCATTATTTGAATTGTCCACCTTCCTTAAATCCTCTAAATGAGTTGAGCCAAATTGAGAAGTGGAGGAAAATGAGGTTTCGCTCCAAGGAGGGAAAATAGAGGAATGGGAAAAAAGAATCTATGACTATGACTACGTCTATGTCTTATATGACTGAGAGAATGACGAGAAGAAAAAGTGTGACTTTCGTACAAGTAAGGTAAAACAAGCCATATATTGACATGTGATGGGCAAATGGTCCAGATGCGCTTCTTGCTCTCATAATAATCCTTTTCTTACGGCGGCGACGACTAGAATGCCGATACAAATACACACCAAGAGAAACATGCGTACTCTCTCATTCAAAAAAAAATATATTTTTTAAAAGAATACCTATCCACCCTGTCCTTTTTTAGCGGATGACTTGACGTGTCCATAAGTTCACGTGATATTTTTGTAGAAGCCCTTTTTTACTCTGATTAGATTTAACCATAAAAAGCCCGGATAAAATAAGCCATCTTGTTAGAAAACGTAACGAACTAACGAACTCAAAGCAGTCATAAGAAGATGATGATAGCGTTCCAGAGAACATCTTTTTACCACCTCCACCTCCACAGTCCACACACACCGGATGTAATGTTTTTTTTTCTTTAGTCTTCCCAAAAAAAATATATTTGAATTTTACAAAGGAACAAGCAGAAAATGCATTATTTTAAATTTTTTTGTATTTTTTTACTTAAAAACTTTCTTTTTGCGCCAAGGAGCATGATTGCGATCCGCTGGTGATCGCCCCTTTTTTCCATGCCGTTCCACAACAGAAGGAAAAGTACAGATGTTTTTCTTTACTTGATGAGTTTTCTTCTTTTCGGTGGAGTGCTAGTGCGCAGCGGCGGATGCAGTGGCAGAAGAGTGTGGGGAGAGTGGTAAAGAAAAAGTTGCGATGGTGGCTATGGCTGGTGTGGCGTTCTTTATCCTTTTTCCTACAATTTTTATTTTCAAGGTGGTGGTGGTGGTCTGTGTGGTTTCGAAAAAGCAGATTGCTATTTTATTACAAGAAAAAAATTTAGGATGATGTGCAATCTCTATTTTTAAAAAAAAAAAATAGTTCCATCTTCCTATCTCCATTTTTCGGAACATTTTTAAAACAAGTTGAGACCTAAAAATATCGGAGTGATTGTGGGAATGGGAGTAAACTCTCATCAGCCATTAAACACAAGATCAAAGAATAGCTCCTTATTCTAAAAATAATCATATTGTAGGAGAAAAAAACAAAAGAAATTATGTTGATTTTTTTTCTGTTTTTCTCCGCATACTAAACAATACTTAAAATGTATGTTCCTAGAAAAGAAAACAAGGAGGGCAGAGTAAAAAAAAATTTCATCTGCGAAAAAATGAGGCTCAAAGCAGCATGGAATGGAAGACGGAGCGAGACCGAGATCAGCAACGATCCATGTAGGACACGGTGATGCTGTTGATGATGATCACCATATCATCGTTGCACTTGAAAAACTTTTTCTATGAATGGGATTCCTTGTTCAGCTTTCCGAAAAAATATAATAAATTTTTTGGTAATCTTACATTTTTCGCTATTTAAAAAGGAGGCTGGGAAGAAAAAAAATTGTTTTAGGGTTCCTATTTAATTTTTTTACTGATGATGACGTAGGTCCGTCCACCCATTTTAAACAGAAAGTTTGTAATTTTGGACGAGATGGACACGGACATGGACTGTGGAGAAGCTCGTCGACGAACGAGGAGCACGCGCTCACAATCATAATCAGGTGGGGGTGCATGGATGTGGTGTGATGGGCGCTAATTTTTTGGTAATCTTACATTTTTCGCTATTTAAAAAGGAGGCTGGGAAGAAAAAAAATTGTTTTAGGGTTCCTATTTATTTTTTTTACTGATGATGACGTAGGTCCGTCCACCCATTTTAAGCAGAAAGTATAATTTTGGACGAGATGAGATGGACACGGACATGGACTGTAGAGAAGCTCGTCGACGAACGAGGAGCACGCGCTCACAATCATAATCAGGTGGGGGTGCATGGATGTGGTGTGATGGGCGCAATCCTCTGTATATATGACTATTTAAGAATTTAAGAGAAACAGTAGCGTAAGCATAACGATATAATAATCGTAGTAATAAGCGAGCCGTATTTTTTTTCATAAGTACGAAAATCTCCACCAAAAAGGACGACAGCACTCCTGAACACTACTGTAAATCAAAATGTGTGAAGATATGGATCTAATGGAACAGGTGTGGATTGGGGAAGCAAAGAAGACCACCGTTTTTGCTCTCTTGTTATATAATAAGGAGATATGATAAAGTGTAATTTTTGCTACAAAAAAGTATGTAAAAAGTTTTTATTCGCTGTGGCGCAAGGAGGTATATTGCACAACAGCTCAAAATTATTTTTTTCCGGCTCACATTTTTCTTGACGGTCCATCGTCCATCCGAATCAGAGAGGCAGTTTCATTCTTTCTGTTTTTACGAATTTTGTATCCTTTTCGTTTCTACTTGAAAATTTTTTAAGGAGAAAACTTTAACAAAAATAGCTTCATGCCCAACAAAAAAAATATATTCTTCGGTGTAGTCAGTTGAGGGGAAAGAGCAGATGAAAATTAATAGTGGATGAGCACAAAAGAGAGCATCAACATCAACATGATCTCTGGCACGAGCCAAAAAATTCATTTTTTCACCTTTTCGAAATACATCCATCAAAAATTTTCAAAATAAATATTGCTCCCTACCCAAATCCCTCCCAGAAGAAAAAGTGCTGAAATAAAAGGCTGATAAACCGAAATCAATATTGATACTGGTAGCTGGTAATTAAATCTCAGCCTGCCCCAGTTTTTAAAAATATTTTATCAAGCTGTGCTCTTTACTCTTGTCAGAATGGACACCCAATTCCCAGAAAAAATTATATTGTGTCTGTCTAAAACGCAGTCCAATTTCCTTTCCATTAAGATGTCAAGTCAGCATGAAGCTCTGAGAAAACGCTTAATTCCCGTCTTCCCCTTATTTGTTAGTCACTCAGGGCAGTGAAACAGTCAACAGCAGAAAAATAGCTCCACTCACTATTACGCCACTCACTACGCACCCCAAAAAATGAAAACAAGGTGATGCCATAAGTATTAAATGCAAATTGTGTTTACAGGTAAAATAAATGCAAGGCGAAGATCCCGTCTTTTTTATTTTGCGCGAGGATAATCTTTATTTTATTAACAAGACTGTATCAACTTCTCACACGGGTGTAGGTGGAGGCAGAGAATAAGGATGGGGATGTGAGCTCTAGACGTGAAAGAATAAAAAAGGCACGAGTCAAATCATCTACTTTAAAGCAGGTGTTTGTTTCCGACTGGCTAAGAACAAAAAAACAAAAAAAAAGAATGAAAATTGCACCCACTCACACACACACACGCTCACATCAAATCATCTACTTTAAAGCAGGTGTTTGTTTCCGACTGGCTAAGAACAAAAAAACAAAAAAAAAGAATGAAAATTGCACCCACTCACACACACACGCTCACATGCATCCTTACTGATTATGTGTACAGATTACAGTTTTAAAATTTTTTTACGCTTAAGAAAAGTCTCTTCTCTTATGAAACAAGAAGATACACTTTTTTCCGTTTGTGTCGTCAGTCCAAAAAAACCATCATCATCAATATAATCTTCAATATTCCATTTTTGTCTCTTTAAATAAACATTTTTGAAGCCCACGTAGCTGCCGTCTGTGTACATATTCGGTCATCATCATTTTCTCCTTCTGTCCGTCCACCTGGAAAAAAAATATCTTTTTTCCTTTTCAGAGAAAACACCCAACGACAGTAACAGCCAACACGGTAAAAGGTCACTCAGAGAGAAGATGTGTCCCTATAAAGGCCAGGAAAAGGCGTTTTCCCCAACAGCCTTTTTGATAGTGGAGGCTCGCTCGCTGCATTTTTCCTCAGCTCTGCTGTCCTGTGTGGTTTTCTTTTATTTTGCCCTCTCCGTGATATATATTTTTTTCTTCGTTTTAGAGCGAAGAGGTAAACAATAGGGTAATAATAATAGTAAAATAAGCAATAATCATTTTTTATTTATTCGTCCACCCATCATAAAAAGCCATTTTTGACAAAATTCATTTATTAGCGGGGAGCGCTCTGTACACACTCTCTTATTACGTCTTGTCAGCGAAAAGGAGAATAAAAAAGAGGAGAAGTGAGGACGGGATGCAGCCTACAAAATATTATGCGGAGGAATGGTGAATGGTGATGAGACGCTTCTTTATTTCTTCATTTGTTATACTACTTCCACTTAATCCGTCGGACTTATACATTTTAGATTGAGCGGAGCTGTAGGTAGATGATATGGATATGAGAGAAAGAAATCTTTAAAAAAAAATTTCTTTTCAGATTGTGTTTTGTTGTAGGTGGAAGCTTATGGGATGATAAAAGATGAGCATGTTGTTCTTGTTATTATGCAAAAAGAGTTGTGTGAACTGCAATCTCGCTCCTAAAAAAGAGGGGAAAAGGGTGTTGAAAAAAATAAGTTCGGATGTGCGCATCTCAAGTGGAGAGCTGCTTAACAGTCTCACCGTCACAATATCAAGTTTGATGACTCCATTTGGTAAACGAGGGAAAATAAATTAGATGAGAGAGCTGTTTTGTTTGTGTTTTGGTTGTTTGTCCAAAATACAAAAAAAACAAATGACAGTTTGTTTCTCACCGTCACAATATCAAGTTTGATGACTCCATTTGGTAAACGAGGGAAAATAAATTAGATGAGAGAGCTGTTTTGTTTGTGTTTTGGTTGTTTGTCCAAAATACAAAAAAACAAATGACAGTTTGTTTACGGCTCGGCAGAGAGAGAAGAGAGAGATAGTGAAATGAGCCTGCTGGTGAAAACCCTTTTTTTGTATTCTCTCTCTCTCTAAAATATTAACTGGGCTTAGGGGAAAAAACTGCAATAATAATGAATGCGTAATGTAATAAAATCGGAAACTGCGAATTGCTCGGGAGCGGGGGTATACAGCTCCCGAGTTCAATCAAGAAGACAGATGTTAAGTTTATCAAACTTTGATTTCATTGTGATTGAGAAATGGAAGGAGTTTTGTGGATGTGAGTTGGGAAATCAGTCAGGGATTTGGGGACTTTTGATAAAAAACTGTAAAATTGAGACTGTTGCGTATTCCATTCCGGCTTTCCAGTAGGAGGAGAGTGCATAAAATATTAAAGTTTTAAAGGAGAGGAAGAGGAATATATAAGCCAGCAGCTATTTTAGATATATTGTTGAGTATTTCCAGCTGCCCGGAGAAAATCGGGAACAAGACTTTTCCATCTTCAGATAATAACGTCTCTCCTTTGAGTTGGGGTTGTAGAAAAGCCCAATTATCTGAGAAAGGAAAGTCTTGTTGAAGTCACGGATTTGGTACAAATACAACTCAATCCCGGTTTTGATCAGCTCAATCAGTGCATAAAAGCAAAAAAGCTGAATGAAATTGATGAGAGAGCTGCTTCTCCTCTTAAAACCCTACAGCTTTATGTAGGTAGCCTTGTCCGTATACGCTCCCTTTTTTCCTGCTTTCCCTCATAATAGGATATTACGGGCATTAAGGAGAGCAAATGAATGAATGGAAATGAAATGGGGACAGCGGCAGTGGAGAGAGGAGGGGAAGGGAGTATGCTCTTCAAAATGTCAGCCTGGTTCATTATTCCGATTGTGTGAGTGCAGCTTACTCCAATATCCACATGTAGACTTTCCTCCTTCTCCTTTTCCTACAGATTTGTAAAAAGAATTTATATTCATGAAAGTAATAATGAAATGTAGAGTTGCACTTGTAAGCGATATATTTCCTACAGCTTTTTCCCGCAAACTGACATCCCCACAAAAAAAATGGCTGCGGCTGTGTTACAGATCGACATTTCAACGTGCTCATCCGTTATTATTATTATGCGGATTACAAGAAAAATTTCGGGCAGTCAACCGACTGATGATGATCACCAGTGGCAGTTTCTTTTATTTTTTTAGGTTCATGTAAAAACCTAATCCTTATGATGGTGTGGGGAGCCAGAGCCAGAAAATCATTTTCAATGTCAATAATCTTGAATGCGGACATAATCCTATCGCCACCAGCGTGCATCTAATGGAAATGGAGTGAACAACTGTTACACTTTTTCTAGTAAATTTTTTCGCAAGCTTTTTTGGGGACTCTGGGATATTGACTGTTATGTAAAACACTCCATTTTTCAAAGTAAATTGGACAATTAGCGGGAAAAAAAGTTAAAAACGTTTTTATTTTATTGGGACGCCTTTTTTTCAAGTGCAATGTGGAAGGCGAGAAAAAGAATCGAGTGGGATATTTTTTTTGTAGATGTCCAGTTGTCCAGATAAAAGAAGAAAGTGAGTAGTCCAAGTTGATATCTCCTTCAGAAAACAGAAATAACAGCCGGAAAGCTGCAAAAAATGGGAAGAAGTTGAGAGTCGGAGATGACTTCAGAAAAGCACATGGCGCACATGGTGTGCGTAAAAAATTGAGGTGTTTTTTGCCCTGCAAAGGCGTCCTCACTACTACTACTGCTCGCATGCTTAAATGTTTTTGGTGGTGTGGTGTGGATGACCATGGCATTGATCCAAGAGCGTTTTTTGATGGGACGAGAAAGACTGCTTTTTTACATAATCCTAATCAAGGTTACTACTGCTCTTGTGTCTCGTCCAGAGTCTCATCACGATGGTGGGAACAGGTGAGAAAAAAGAATATTATATTTTTGTGAATGGCAGGTGGCTGCTGTATAACCAGTGTATTAGTGATGAGCTCAAAAAAAACTTACCACCAAACACTTCCAGTCTCAGAAAATGAGTCAAAAGCTCAACAGCTATTACTAGTCCTCCTGCTGGAAAAATTGTGGCAGCAGCTGCAAATGCAATTGAAAAAAATTTAGGAAAAAAAGTTGCCACTTGAAAAAGTTGAAGTGTGGGAATTAGTCAGAAAGAGATGGAAAAAGTGTCCTTCTAGGAAGCAAAACAGTCGATTGATAATATTAATAGCAGAACGAGAAATATTTTAAGAGCAACTGTTGCCATTTTGCATGCACGCCGATTATCATCTTTCGTGTAATGATCTTGCCTGGAAAAAAAGGGATGGCGATGTGCATCTCTTTTAGCTACACTCGCACTGGATAAAAACGTAAAAGCTGCAGTACAAGAAAATGTATTATGACGCCAACTGTGATTGCCAGAAGCCAGTATGAAAAGGTATTTCTGGCTGGAACGAGAAAATGATCAAGATCATTAAGAAGGAATAAAAAAAATAAGTGTATGAAAATTGGACACATGTCTAGCCATAATTTTGAATGTAAAATTTTGTGCAGTTGGGAGAGGAATAAAAAAAAGAAGAAGTGGTCAAAGTCAAACTGAAGAACATACGGTTACCCTACATTCCACGAAGTGGATCTCCTCGACCTTTACATTGAAAATTAGGTGGGTTCTATAATAATAAATGATGAAAGCTAATAAATAGATTTTTTATACTACCTGGAAATAAGAAAAAGTTCTTTAGTGAGAGGGTAGTTTAGGGATATAAAGGTGAGTGGTGAGAGGATGAGATGAGGATGAGAAGACTGACCACAAATATAAAAGAATATATTTTTGGTAGGAATTACTTAGGCTCCCGAGGGGATATAAAGGAGCACTTCATTTTATATTATAATGAAGGCTGGAATATGCGTGTGTTTGTTTTTCTCACG
>JAHZND010003308.1:0-15192 GCA_027744115.1 Acrocyrtus sp. NNG-2020 | reverse complement strand
TGCACAGCGGTGGTAGAACAAATTACATTTTTTCTCATGCAATTAATTTATGGACAGCAATGGGAATACCTCCTGGGAAGCAAATTATTAGGAGACATCTTAGCGCCGAGCTGGATGCATTATTGACCCCTGCTAGGTACGACACAAAGTGTACACATTTTCTTCCAATTTTTTTTGCTACTTTTCCAAATTACTTTTGTTGAGAAAATTCACGCCCTGTCTCTCCATTCCAGTTTCAGTGTTTCAGTGTTTTTTTAAAAAGAAATCTGTGCTTGAGAATCTATAATTGTTCTTCAAGCTTTTACTATTTTTACGTGTATTTTTAATACAAAAGAAAAAGAATTTTTGAATTAGATGAGAATAAACTCTAAAAGAGAAAACGCATGTGTTGCCTATATCTATTTTTTAGAGCGAAAATAACCCAGCAATATCGCATGACAAAGTCTCGCATGTCAACCCTGGAGAAACAACGTTCAGACTCTTTAGGGCGCTCGGCAGTGCTCTCAAGTGAGCCATTCCGCAGGAGCACCGAAGATAATAGACGAAGGACAAGTCTCCGAGTAAGACAACCAAATATGCCGTAGTAGAAAAAAAACAAATAAAATCATTTTATCCCTTCTTGAGATTAAAATTAAATCATTTTGAGCGACTTAGAACAAAAAAAATGCTAATTAAAAAATACAATCATCAAACATATACTACACATACAACGCTTTAAAAACCTGTTTTATGTGTGTGTATGAGTGTTCAGTTAAAAATATAAATTAAATGTTAATCGGAAACAGAAATTTTTAAAATGTAAATATGTAATATGTACATTTTTTGCAGTTTATGATGTCGTTCTTGTACCATACCTAAAGAAATGATACATGTTTATAGTGTTACGCTATGATTATAGGAAGCAAAAGGAGTTAATTAACGAATTTCTTTAGTGATGTTTCGAAGAAATTTTGAGAGCTAATGATCCGTTTTAATGTGTGTTTTTATTCTGTTTTTTCATTGTTCCCTATTTTTAAAAAATCCCTCACGTTGTGTGTAATGATCCGTTACTTGTATTGGTTGGAATTTTGGCAGTCTTACAGTCACCTCTTTGCCCAAAAGGTGGGCCCTTCTAATATCACACACCTTCTAATCCTATTTTATATATAGCAACTCTATTAATAAATTGTCTCATTAAGATTCTATACAAGCGATGATATGACTATTGCCACCTATTCACGTCGCTAATTATGCTGCTATTTAAAAAAAATAAAACTGCTCTGCTTTTGTGATTTTTTGACTTTGTACTGTTGAGCACTATCTCGTTTTGTGACCTGTTCTCTCTTATTCTTCTTCTCTTTACTTAAATCTCTTTTTAAATGGCTGTGTTATTTATCTATTAAATTTTCTCTTCTCTCTTTCGCACTCTGTCTCTGTGTGCAAAAACTGCTAAAAACTCTCGTCATGCCATCTCTCACTATTCATATTTTGAGTTTGAGTCCACTCAACAATATTAACCAGTCTTGTTTTCTCTGATTTTACTGCTCAGTTTTCTACTTGGAGAAGCTCACAGGTATGGGAAGCTAACTGATTTTTATTCATTTTTTAAAAAATAACAAATTCATTTACACTAACTAACAATAAGCAAAACACACGTGATAATGATCAATGATAAGTCCAGTACTGCGTTGTATTACGTTGCCCCATTAAAAGTACAGTATTGGGTGTTATGCGTCGGTTGATGCTAAAAGAAATTGACTTTTGTGAAACGTGTTGAGTGTACAGTGAAGGTAGCGTAAAGCTTTAATTTTTATCGTATTTTGAATGTTTAGGGGTCCCTGAGTAGGGCGCTAGGACTGAAGATAAAGCAAGATCTCCACTCACGCCGTGAAAGTGAGAAGAGGAAGTCTGAGGACCGCGATTCCACACCAGTGGCTACCCCAAGTAACAGTTTCATTCCACCCCCGCTGCCTCCCAGTCGTCCAGCAAAATTTGGGTCAGGAAGGACAGGGTCAACTGATGAAAGTAGTCTTTTCGCTGCGCTGGCTCAACAAGATAAGATGCCGCTTTATGCAAGACCTCACTCCGCCATGAACTTTCGGACTAGCATCAACTCCAGCATTTCCAAAGGTACTCTCCCGATCCAAAATCAGGGCGTAGAGAAAGGAGAAGATGACGCGGATGATGAGAGTGTAGGACTGACAAGTGATAACACCACTAGTGGCGGAGAAAGTAGCAGCAGAGACCTCTCCGAAGAGATTAAAGCGCACAGGAGGGCCACCTCCATCAGCAGCGATGCCGCAGACCACGTCCCCATTCATACTCCAGTTTAAACAGAAATATCAATTAAAATTAATTGAGTGTTTTTAGGGAAAAAAACTTCCAATGAATTATTCCTACGGTGAAAGTGACCAGATTGTAAAGTCCCGTGAGGACAGAAAAGCCATAAGCTGTTTAGTTGTAGCTCATCCTAGATCGTCAAAAGAGTGCACATCTAACTATTTATCTAAATCTGTATTTAACCATATCAGCATAGCACGTGTCAGAACTTTCTGAGACAATTTTTAAAAGTTTAAGAGAGTACTCATTCACAGGCAGTTCACATGTTCAGAAGGGGAAAAATGGCTAGTTAACTTATGTGGCTTTCCTTAGCAGCGTTTTGCAGAAAATACTCAAAGTAATAATGCTAGGGTGTAGTATGTTGGAAAGAGTGCGTGTAAATAATTGCATACCTAAGTATAAAATTAGTGAAGTGAATTTGTGATGATCTCCTTCCTTGATGTTCAGTTTTTTCTTGGAGCATATTATACACTGAAACGTTGGGAAATCAGTTTTTTGGTTATAAGAAAGTATGACATTTAACATTTAGGGTATTTCAGCCAAAGATTAAAGATGAGACGAAACACTTGATTAAAATTACATGTATGTGTAGATATGCATAGGGCACTGTAGAAACCGATGTGCAAATTCGCTAGTTGTTATGTTAAACTACTCAAGTTTGATAAGGAGACTATTTATGTCTCCGTTTATCCTACACAACCGACTTGCTTTTTGTATGAATGACAGGATGGAAATAAGACAAGTCGTTAAATTTCTGTCACAGCTTCTTATCATATACGTTCGGAATGCATCTGAAAAAGTTCCCCATCAATTTTTAGCTCCTAAGCGTAAATAACATGAAGAATTGAAGAGTGCCGTTAATTAAACCAGTGAAAAGTAGCGAAGACAGATGTTATTTGATGCGAACAGGTAATTGCCGACGATGATTACATTGTCCCACCATTGTACGGATGTAAAAAAAGATTGGATAACTGATCCAGCACAAAATCTATTTTTAAGTATACAAATATAAGGATTTGTTAGGCAATAGGAAATGCATGGGATAAATGCGAATGTTGCCTAATACCTAATTATTACATACAGTCAGTGGCCGGGAAGGAGTAGCCCCTAAATAAAATGTCATGAGCCTTTAGGCTGCACCTTACAAATTAAAATTGAATATTGTAAACGTAGTACATATGTAAATGTAATACTGTAACAGTAAGGAACTTAATATTTTAAAGAAAATTCTATGTAATGTTTTAAAAACAGTCATATTATGTTACATTATCTTAGGCAAAAATGTCTATGTTGTAAAAAGGAACTATATATTGGAAAATAGAAAGGCGATGTCTTCTTCCAATTTCATTCGTATTCCAAAACTAAATAAATATATTATACTCGTCTTGACAGTAACAGAAATTCGAAACGAGTCCTTTTCACTGTTATTATTTATGAACTCACAATTCATGCAATGCGATTTCGCCATCATGAAAATTCATATAGATAATACAACACACCTCCAGAGATGTCAGAGTCAAGTTTTATTTTAGTTTTATAACGATTGTTTTTATTCAGTCTGGTACTTAGCGTATAGAACATACATATACTTTCTCCAATCAGTTAGACTTTTTAAAAAATGAACAGTTATTAAAATCTTTGCTTTTCTTTTACAATTTGTTTAAGTTAATTGCTTTAACTGAAGACAATATACTTTATTATTCAAATAGGGTCCTGTCTGAGGTTTAAACCAACAAAATACTTTGTTACATAAGGAAATTTTTTGCCTGTCTATCAACAAAAAACTACACAATAGGCAATAACTATATAAAATACGATATAATATTTTCACTATTTTTAACAAGCTATTCGAAATTGTATTACATACATAAGCTGTGGGGTCAGATGTAGGAGTGTCAACTCAAGCTAGCTTCCGTTGATTCCAAGCGTCGAAAGAAGAGATTAGGAATCCATTCGAGTATTTTCCTCTCTCAAGTTGCAAAATTCTAGTCTTTATCCATATAGCTGAGGTGTTAGATATATTTAAGATTGAAATCTAAATCTACTACCTATTTTTTGATTTACCTAATCCTACCAAACTCCTTCACGAATTCTAATCCTAACTTATTTCAATCCTAGATAGCTGCTATATTTTTAAAATTCAAATTAAATGAAGAACTTAAATTTGTTGCTTCGTAGAATATAGTTTACACTACCTACCTAAATTACCACACTTAATCACACAACTTCTTGCAACGGTTAGAAAAATTCTCCAGGATATACTGGGTACATGTATGCAGTTCTTTTCTGAGTTCATATACACTTCATACGACATTGTTCATGTACTTCCATTTCTATGATGCTGATGTTGATTGCTGACCTTCTTGCCGAGGGTTTGCCACTAATACGACATGTACCTGAATATTTTTTCATCAGAAACAGCATAATCATAAAATATCTTTTAAGAATTCTTTTAGCATAGTTAACAAAAGTATATGTACGATTTTTCATCGTACTAATTACAATATCACATATAATTCAATAAACTATCACATTTATATCACAGAAAGGAAGAAAACAGCGATTTTCAGAATGGCTGCTCAAGTTAACGTAAATACCTTGCTTACAAATGTACTCTACCACTACAAATCGGGATTTTTTTAAAATTTCTGAATGAACACAACAGCATCATAATAGAAATACTTTTCATGTTTTCGAATTTTATTCGATTTAAGTCTTACGCAGTATATTTGAAATATTGTGATCGATACGATACATATGTAGGTACTATTTTACGCTTTTTGGGTTTTTAGAGGCCTTTCAGCCTTTAAAGTGTTTAAAGTCAAAATTTTTTTTACGAAATTTGTGAATTCAAAAATCAGTCTATTCAATGCCTCTTTTACATTTTTAGTGAATCTCCTCACGCATAGGAGAGGTGTGGGTGTGACAAGTGATTTCAAATTCACTCAGTAATTCTTCTTCTCTGGGAGAAGTGATTCGGTAGTACAGTAGTAAAAATTCTCTCTTCATGGAACCCAATTTAAATTTCCTATCCTGTGGAGCACAACATTTTTTCAGAAACAGGAAAACAAAAACAGTGGTACAAATTGGAATCATAAAAATTTGTATACAGCAGAAGTAGGTAATTATGATTTAATTATAAATTTCTTATCCTTATTGATATATCTTCCACAAGCAATCGGATATTTAGATAGGATTTCATATGAGTAAAACTTGAGTGTTAAGTCGAAATTTTATAAATTGTAACAGAAACCGGTAAACTTGATTTTATAGAAAGATGTATATACTTAACCACGATACTAGTGCTATATAACTTAGAAATGATTAGAAAGTTGCAGCTCCAGCATCTGTAACAATTTATCTCAAACATGATTACACAGTAATTAATGTGAACCAAGAAATATTCGTCTCAGTCTCAAGCATAATGGTAAAATAAAATAAAGCATGTACACTAAGTTACGCGAAAGTTTTTTGTACAGATTCAGTTACGAGATAGATAGATTGAAAATAATAAAAATACTGTAAAGTTGGGTAAAATAAAAGTAAATAATGAGTCATCACAACATTAAAACAATTATATAAAGCGAGAAAGCAATTCCAGTGGAAACTAAGAAATACAAAAGCGAAAAAATCATACCACCATACCTTTTTCGAGATGATTTTCCCGGATTTATCTCTCACGATTCTGAGTATTTTTTTGGGCTTACTGTTCTTTTCAGATACTACAGTTGAGTCCGCTTCAGTTCCCGTCCCAATTTCTGCACCAGATATCTGTACACATGAGCCAGACACTTTCATACTAGCAGCTGCTGGCCGGTTACCATCATTCAGACTTTTATCGGAGGATGACGGATTAGCTTCAGCATCATTACCAACTTTAACTTGCTTCCGGCGCTGTTCTTTTGTTTTCAATATTCGCTCACGTAATTTTCTTTGCTCTTCAAGTTTCTTTACGTAATCTTCTCCGAGACCCATTTTCTAGCAAGGGAAAAACAATGTAAAAGTACCAGCATATAAAAACAGTCTTACCCTTCTTCAAAAAATTAGTAAATTTAAATTTGGATGATAAAAAAGTCTTAACATCTTGAAAAACAAACAAATCAGAAATATTGAGCAACCTTTGCTTCTTCCCGCAACTTTTCGGCTTCTTTATTTTCTACCTCCCTCTCTCGTTTACGCTCACTGCTCTCAAGAGGACGATCGCTACGGCTTATTTTCTGAAAAAGATAAAATTGCACAATATGAATACGTACAATTTTATTGTAGGTAGATTATGCATATAATAAATTACCGGAGACTCGTAATTTTCAAAAATAAAAATAGTTCTCCTTAAGTCATCAAACTATGGCTCTACATACCTTTTCCGGGCTTTCAGATCGATGTCTTCGTTCGTCGTCATATTTTCGGCGTGATCGTCTATCGTGATATTGCCTATCTCGATCACGATACTTTCTTTCGTCATCATATTCATCATCTCTGCGCCGATCAGATGGAGAGCTCTCACGGCGACTGGAAGAACGGTCTCGGTCTCTATCTCTTTCTCTGTCCCGATAGTGATCATCGTAATGTTTAGAGCTGGAACTTTCAAGACGACGACGGTCATCGTCCTTCAAATGATGCCTGAGTTGGCCTTTGCTGAGTGCTTCGTGGATTTCACTATTCGGTTTTATATAAATTGACTTCGTAATCTGAGGAACTTCTATCTGATGTGCCGACTGTAAAGTTAATGACATGTGGGGGAGATTCATTTGATGCACCATAGTGTGTTGTTGACCTGAATGTATCATTCCAGGATTTGAAGGGCGAACTGTCTGGTCATAGATTACATTTGAGGGATAAACAGAGCCAGGATTTGCAAAGTTTTGGTGAGGATGTTGTGGTTGCCAACCACCTTGATTAGACTGAGACATGGGATCGGGCGGTCCTCCCCATTGAGATTCTGGATGGTATTGAGGTGGTGGTGGTGGGACTGACTCTGGTATATGCTGAAATGAATGTCCTGGTGGTGGAGGTTGATCATGCCCATAAAATGGACCTTGCTGAGCTTCCATATGTGGTCTTGGCGGATGACCCATCATAAATCGTGGTGGGGGAGCGTGTGGGTTTGCTGTTGGTGAAGAAGGAAGAAAACCGGGTGGTCCATTAACATGCGCTGGTGGAAATCCTTGCTGTGGGTTTGGTGCTCTCTGTGGAGGTAAATCTGCTCTATATGGATGTTGATGCCTATGCGGTTGAAACGGCATTGGAGGCCTTTCCATTTGATTATTCATTGGATGCTGTGGTGGTCGTGGATTTCTTTGGTGAGGCCCATTAGGATGAAACCTAGGAGGTCGTGGACCGTGTAAATTAAAATCTGGTCGCGGCTGTCCAGGAATTGGTGGATGCTGATGGTGAGGTAGGTTGCCAGGTGGTGGCATCCTTGGAGCTCCAAATCTGTTCTCGTGAGGTTGGTAGAACGGGCGATTATGATTATGATGAGGAGGATGAGGATGTGGATGAGGTGGTGGAAATTTGAGTCCCATACTACTATTTGGGTCTTGCGGCGGCAATGGGTGGCGGTGGAGACTCATATCTGGATTTCGAGGATGCTCGAAACGTCCAGGTGGAAGTTGACGAAGTCTTGGATGTGGATGACGCATAGGCTGGTTGAAATCCGTAAACAATCCTTCGTTGAACTGGACAGCAAGTTGGCTCATTCCACGTATGCGCGGGTTATCTCCTAAGCATGGTCGCGGCGGGTTTTGAAATCGCTGGTTCCTTCCACCTAGACGTGGACCCATGTGTCTTGGACCAGCATGGTTCCAATGCTTGTTTCTTCCATCTGGAATCCCAGATTTCACCTTGCGATCACCTATCAATATCGTATTAGAGTAGAGATAAATAGGAAGCATTGGATCAATGAATAACTAGTCACTAGTCTTATCTGCAGTTTGCACATACCGACAGTTTGTATTGGTATTCCCACAGAATTTGAATTTCCTGCCATGTGTCCTCCACCAAATGTTTCAACATTCCTCTCGCTCGTAAATCTCGACCTTGTATTTCGATTTTCTTCTTCATCGTCTCCATCGTCGTACTCATCCTCTGCAAATCTTCGATCAACCATATCCTCATTTGACGCAACGTTCTCATCATAATGGGAAGTGGAGCAGGATGGAGCGTTCTCGTCGTGTCCAGAATTTCCCTGTTCTGATTCCCTTTCCACTTGCACAGAGTTCATGACAGAGTTTCTGACTTTAACTGGCGGAACTCCTCTGCTATCTGTGGGTCCAGTATCTCCATCATAATCCAATTCTTCCTCTCCCTCAAGGTCTAAATTCAGAACATCTTCCTCTCTGAAAGTTTTCAATACGAAATTCAAAGTTAAAAAAATTACCCTTTAACAGAAAACAAAACCATAGCTCACACGTTCAAGTTTGCATTGTGATTGTCTGTACCTATACATAAATACTTCTACACTTACTCTTCCGAGTGACGACCTCCACTGTGCACCAAAGCGGCCGACTTTCCTCCGCTGAAAGACCCTCTGGTTGATCTGGATGTATGGGGGTGCTGTGCAATTGCCTATAAAAGTGAAGTAGTTAATTATGAGTATTATAGCAAATGCTCAAAAGAGAATCAACAATTGACTAAATAGTAAATGTATCTATATAAGCTAAATATCAAATCAGAAAAGAAGTTGATTTTGTTGATTTTAGTAGTGAAGTCTAACCTCATCGTCATCTGAACCTAACAGTACATTTTCCACATCCTGGTCAACATCACCATTGTCTTCATCAACATCGGAACCGTCCAGAAAATCAATTGTGTCTGGATTGGCCATGAGTCCTCTTCAAAGTTTCTCCTCTTCCGTTCGTAATCACCCTTCCTGAGTGTGGGTAGTTAGCACAGTGCAAGATAACGATGATATTCCTACTGTCCTTGTTAATATTTATACTATCAAAATTCAATAATTATTTAATTATTTCATAGTTATTTTAATAGACTTACAGTTTATATCTTATTTTGTCATATATTATTAAAATAATCTGTACATCAAATACCTCAATTGCAAATTGAATAACGGACTCGAGTAATTGAAATCCACATTGTTAATAGTGGCCGTTAACCAGAGCTCTGGATTATTAATTAGATTAGTGATTTTCCGCGTGACCTGACTATTTATTCTTGTATAATCATTTATGTATTTATTTGATTGTTAAATAAATCTAATCTATTGACTATTCTTCGTATACCTAATCCTATACTTACAAAGTTGGGACTATTTGAATTTGAACAGCATTTTTTAACCTTACTAATTTCAGTAATTTTAATTTAACATCGTCTTTTAATGCACTAATATTGCTTTTAATTTTTAATTCACTAGAAATCCAAACAAACGACCATGATAAAGAAGAGAAAGACCAAAGACTTGTTTTGGTGACTTCACTTTCACCAAATTGTGAACTTACAAAAACTTAACACGGACGTGAATGCACACACAATCTGTACAAAAATAAATTGTGTGGTGTGAAGCACAAGCAAAGCTAAAACATCTGTCCTGTACATGTTAAGAAGATACGTTATTTTGGGCTATGCTGGCGCAGGCTTGTTTATGCGATATGCTTGCGAGAACAATTCAATGCGCCAGGGTGGCTAGTGGCTGCACTGTATGTACATCTAAAAGGGTAACGAATTAGCGAAAAATTATGTGCCTGCCTCTACGGTTGACGGTATTATAAGAGGAAAGAGGATCCTATGAAATCTCAATTGAGTTATCTAAGCGGATCGATACTGATGTTGTGCTAATCGAAATAGGCTGTACACTAATGTGACGTGACTCATGTCAGGATAGCCTTTGGCGATAGTAAACAGGGCACTGTGAGACAAGCTTGCGTGGGTGGTTTGGATGGAGAGGAAGAGTTGTGCTACGCCTATAAGAAGAGAAATTTTGCTATAATTCGTATATCGCATGCTAAACTGGCAGTATTGTTGGATTGAAAGACATCTTACAAACTTACAACTTGTAGAACTTCATTTTAGGACGCTGTTCCGCGCTCTGAGCTGGAGTATAGTAGTTAGGGTCAAATTTGAATGGAGCGAGTTGACATTTTATTTATGTTTTCATTTTCAGTGCATAGTTGCTACATGACATGATGCCATATGTGTAGTGTAGTATCCACTATCCAGCTCCATCGGTCAATTCTCTCAAGTAAACTGTCATTTACTTTTAATGGTCAATAGTCTATGGCGTAGTTTACAAGAATGTAACTAGAGCTAAATAGTTCCACAGAAGTTACTGCCTGAATATACTAATGAACTGATGACTGTGATGACCTGTAGATTTTAGTCTTGTACGCGACAGGCTATAATACTTCGCTTGCAATAAACCTCAGCATTGATCTGAAGCTCATATAGGTAAATGTAGAAAGCTTTGATTTATTCAAGTTTGTGTGGTCATATTTGCGTTCGAGTTGTTAGATTTTTCTGAATACGAAGGCCGCAAAATTACTTGTTAAAATATCGATATTTCTATCAAGCATCGATCATCAAACTATAATTATTATTCATAAAATCTATTTTTCAAGGTCCAATAATTACAACTAGGATGATGTTTATATGCTATGTTTACTGGTTTACGAAACTTTAGGAAGACGAGGCTACAAGATATTTGTACTAAAAGAGTTTGCGTTCATTCAGAGCCCAGACTGTCGAAATTTAGCAACAGGAGGATGGCGTGATTTTTTATATACACATTACATGCATAATGTGATGATTGAGTAATTGCAATCACAAATAGTTTCTCGTCCAATGTATTTAACTCTGTCTGGCGAGTTTGTGTTCGAGTTGTTAGATTTTTCTGAATACGAAGGCCGCAAAATTACTTGTTAAAATATCGATATTTCTATCAAGCATCGATCATCAAATTATAATTACCTATTCATAAAATCTATTTTTCAAGGTCTAATAATTACAACTAGGATGATGTTTATATGCTATGTTTACTGGTTTACGAAACTTTAGGAAGACGAGGCCACGACTACAAGATATTTGTACTAAAAGAGCTTGCGTTCATTCAGAGCCCAGACTGTTGAAATTTAGCAACATGAGGATGGCGTGATTTTTTATATACACATTACATGCATAATGTGATGATTGAGTAATTGCAATCACAAATAGTTTCTCGTCCAATGTATTTAACTCTGTCTGGCGAGTTTGCGAAAACTATAACTATCAGTGCTATAGGTTTATAGGTATCATTAGTATCACCGCTTATCTGGGGTAATGTGAGTAATTCAAACATTCGTGGCTTCACAATTTTTTACAAAGTTGGCGAAAACATATATTATTATTCTCCAATAATTTTCATGAAAAGCTTATATAAAGGTTATCTAATTTTGTTTTCGGGTTTCAGTGAAATAATCAATAGTCAAAGTCAAAATATAATCGATAAAATGCCCCTATAAAACTTGGCGACTTTGCTATGTAAATAGCAATGTTAACCAAAATGGTTGCTCCTACTCGGTTATAATTATCCTTGATTTCCTTTTCCTTTATTTACATATATATGTGTATGCCTTCCTGCCAGTTTTCCCAACCAACCATAAAAAACTAATTAATACAATTATACGGCTCCAAGGCCCATTAAAGCGACATATTTTCCAGTTCATCCATCAAACACATTTTTACGGAAGTTGGAAAAATTCATCAATTGATAAATTTCAATACATTCTCGTTCGTAAATGTTTACCTACTTATTTCCTTCCTCCCCATAGTCTAATCCACCATTATTCTCGCTAGTTTCTATTTGCTAAACTCAAATAGCAACTCCTATTCCTAATGTCGAAAGTGTTAGCAATAATAACCATACATAAACTCATTCATCATTACACCCAGTAATGAAGATTAATTACTGATTAGGCAACGTCGTTTCTTTTCTTTTATTGAGCAAGGTCGAGCGCTCACAATACCCCAATCATCCCAATGAATTTACTGTACATTGTATGAATTGAACTGAATGTATAGCTTTCGCTTCTGAAAAGCTGTGTAATAGCAGTAGTGCTCTGTTTATTCTTACGAAACGAGTAAAATACAAGAGCCATAGCCCTAAAGCAAACACATAAGAAAATAGCACAGTGTGATGATAAGCACCCTCTGCAGCAGTTTTTTTACCCGATTCCAGACAAGCAGCTGTAGCAGTAGTGAAATGAATGGTGAATGAAAGTGAATAGTCAATAGCTGATAGCAATATAGCTCTGTTCAATTTCTCGCTGGTCATCCTTCTGATCAAGCAAGAGCCAGTCAGCAGGCAACAAGACTGCAGCTGAACTGCGGTAGTATCCGATCCCCGTTTCCCACGTACGCACTACCAACTACGTGTGTGAGCTGTATTGTGTTGTGCTAAATTTCGCTGTTTGTTAATAGGAACGGAAGGAGCAAACAGCAAAGCAAGCTAATAAACTGAAGGACAGGTTGGAGAGGACATTTTTGAAATCTGGAAGGTGAACTTTCAGGTGGTGAAGTGGTGAATGAAGCAGAGCGGAGCTCAATTGACTTCTATTAGCTATCTGTGGTTTATACTAGCGAAAGTTAAAAATTGGATAATCACTTAACATTGATAAACATTCGTAATTATACAGCGTCTGCAGCAGTGACAGCGGTAAAGGTGTAGAACTTGTAGAAGTCACGACAAGCAAAAAGTAACACGATCTGCAGTTTGCAGTATTACACGTAAAGGTATGGGTGACTTTTAAATTTTGCGTGTTGAGCTATTGTGTAGACTGTAGACGTAGTCATTGGTCAATTTTGTAGTTCTCATCGGTGTAACCTGTTAAATTTAAAAATTCAATTCCAAATGTAATTTTGACTTTTGACATACGTATTTATTTGACTCTTCCTTTTAGTTTTAGCATGCCGCTTCATTTCCTGTGGCAATGTTTGTTTACCCTTTTCTTTAGGTTCTTTAGCATAGACTATAGAGCCAGAGGTTAATGTTGTTTGTTTATTCGGAATTATTTATGTTTATGATCCAAGCTTTAAAAGAAAAGTTATTGTTATTGTTTTATTGCATTTTTGGTTCCCTTCCCACGTTCCATATTCATGTTCCATTTCCATTCCAGCAAATTGCAGTTTGATTTGCATTTTACCAAGATAGATGTTTAGAAATCGCGTGATAACTTTCTTGTATAGTTGTGTATATAGAGAGAGTATAGTTGCTACTTTCTACCTGATTGATTCAGATTTTTTATAGAGATTTCAAAGGTTACCTTTTTAGATTTTTAGGGCAGATTTGGATTTGGAATCAAATTTAAGTAGCATAAAATATTGCCCCGGCCGGTCTCTCTATAGAAGCAGAAGCTGGGGGTGTATCATTTCTTATTCTTATTGAATAATGCTTCCCTTCCTTACTTGGCTAGTTAGAAGAATATTGATAAGAAAACGAACAATATATTTATTTACCTAGCTAAGGTCTAAAATTCCATGGTTATTTTTTTATCATGATTTAATTATTACAATATATTTTCTGTGAAGCAGAGGCGGGGGCGCCGATGGAAAAGTGCTGAGCGATATCATCGGTCTTCTATGGAGAAGATGCAAAAAACCTTCTACGCTCTTATGCAGTGACACCCACCGCACCACCAGTCAGTGGCAGCTGTAGCTTTACTAGATTGTTTTTACTCGTACTTCTGTCAGCGGATAGTCATTCCTTAAGGAAGGAATTGTCGAAATGACAACCTTAACTAGAGATGAAGGATGGGTGGGCGTTTTGGCCGGCTCGATTGGAGCAAGTGCCCCGGCACTGCGCCTTCTTATCTCACTACTGATGGGTAAGGAGGGAAAGACCTTTACTAGTTACCCCAATTAACAAAAAAAGTATATGTGTGAACGACTTAATAGCATTAATGTTGTTTATAGTGCTTAGAATTCTGTTATCTGTGCACGAGCACGCAACACATATAAAGCCGACATTTACCTATTTTCAGTGAAGTCATGAAATATGAAATCAGATACTAATACTAGTTTCAAATTTTTTCCTAAATTACAGCCTACCCTATGGTATTTTTTCATCGCGCATTCCTATATGGAAAATATCCTCTAGTTCAGCATATATTTTTCATAGTTGGAGGTTCCTACATCGGATATTTCAATTACGGTATGTGTAAATTAAGTCCCATATTACCAATATCAATTCAAGTCAATAAGTCAATAAGATGATTATTTGTCATTCCAGGTGTGTCGTTGTTGCACGCTTACATTTGTATACTAGTGCAGTACTTTGTTCTTATGTTTCACAAAAGGAACTCTCTTCTCTGTGGTCTTTGCCTTCATATTTCAAATGACGTACCTTTTGACAGGTGAGCAGTTCTTTTGAAAATGTTGATTTATGTATTTATCTAGCCAAGCCAGGATGACCTACTAAATGCTAATTAGTAATTGTAATATATAATTACTTGTTTTTAGACTCGTAAAGATGTTCGTATTTTATGTTTATTATTAATTCTATTTATACAGTAAAGATACTGGGGGTAATTAATTGCTCTAAATAATTTATATTTCTGTAGGAGGAATTGTCTGGGGAGCAGAAATCACAAGCAGTTCGAAGATTTCCCTCTCTGGCAGAATCCTCTGCCCACGTGTTTTTTCCAGGCAGTTTCCTAATTGGACCGCAATTCCCAATCAAGCGGTATCTCGACTTTGTCGATGGAAAGTTTGGCGAAGTATGCTCAGCGAATAAGTATAAATTAGTAAAAACTACTGGTTATACAGCAGTTTTAGTGGTTCATGGTCAAAGCACACTATCATGATATTTCATAATTCACAACCATTTTTTGTATTTTAGAACGGTAATCCACCACCATCAAGTGTCAAGCCAGGAATATTGCGACTACTATT
>JAHZND010003307.1:0-18420 GCA_027744115.1 Acrocyrtus sp. NNG-2020 | reverse complement strand
CGATGTATTAAGTTGTGCTTTTTGGTTATGTGAATTTGTTCACAACACCGAAAATGTAGTACGCATAGCGTAATAAAGCAATTTTTATTCTCTCAAAAATTAACTTGCCTGCCAGAAAAAGCTAAAAACTTGTCTTCACTAATATACAGTAAAAGCATCTGTAAAACTGTTGGAATCATTTCCTAAACTTACTTTTATGATGTAAACATTTTTTACTCATGGCAGCATTACAAGCATGGGCATAGCCCAACTATAAGGAACACTGATAGGAAGTGGGATGATTTGTTAGGAAATAAAATTTCATATTTTGGGTAAAACTGCAAAAATGTATCGCTTAATTGGATATAGATTCCCATTTTGATAAATGTTTTATAGGGAGATCTCTTCGAGATTTAAGACACACTTTGAGCATTATGTAGTGCCAAACAGTTAGATGAGATCTCCATCCAGCTTTTAGCACTCCCTTGCCTCACATTACACATTCGCAGAGGGATTGCTTTCCCCCAACAAGATTTCCATTTGTGCTGCTATGATTTTTTCTGAATTGGATCCGAATGTATTTCCTTTACACAGAGACGGCATATTGTAGTAGTGCTCAGCGTATTCGAGAAGCATACTACTCGAAAATCTCGAAATATCTTTCCATCAAAATATTAATGACATTGGACTCCAGTATTTTTTAAATATCTACACTACGAAAAACTGATTACGAGTTTTTTTTCTAGAAAAACGACAAATCCGCTTGTAGTAGTGAAACCAACTTACTCATCTTTCTTTATAAAATAATTGTGTCTTATCTGGTAGAAGCTCATCAAACTCAGAATTAAGATATAATCAGATTGTTTGCTGCGATACGTAAACTGGGTGTAAAAATGAAAAATAATTTGCTCAGAAATGTAATCTGCTCTTCGAAACTGACAATCTTCGCTGCTACAACAAACTGAAAGTCCCGTTGACACAATATCTCACTCTTATAACTGCATGTTAATACCACAAATTAAAGAAAACATCGTCGAACTACGTAGTTAGTAGTTAAATTATAAACATTTTAGATTTATTTTATATAATTTGCAACTAGGTATACATACAAAAATAGCTTCTTGGGTAGGCGATGGTCCAGAATCAAGGTTACGTGCTTAAAATAAGAATTAAATTTTATCACATTATGTATCACTATCATTTCGTGGCTGACAGTCAAGCTAAACCAAAACGTGAAAGAAGACATACAAGAACATACAAAATGTCGGCTTTGGAAAACTGAGAATCTTTGTTACATTAAAAATGCTTTAGACTGAAAAAAGTATTTTATCCCACTTTTCTGTTTTCCCTTCGGCTTCACCCCTTCTCGAGTAATTTTCCTTCCCATCCCAGGCACATTAATCTTCTTTGTAGCTCGAAACGTTATTTGATTAAAGTATTTTATCCCACTTTTCTGTTTTCCCTTCGGCTTCACCCCTTCTCGAGTAATTTTCCTTCCCATCCCAGGCACATTAATCTTCTTTGTAGCTCGAAAGGTTATTTGATTTCTATAGAAAAATGTAAACAGGGATGCATAGCACATGCCATAGTGCGCACAGAGGTAAAGGAACGGCAACAACTGAAATAGGTCAACTTCTGACAGAAACCTTTCCACTTCACTTCCAAGTAAATAAAAATGTCATGAGTGTAAGTAGAATTGCAAAGGGATCTTAGGAATTAGGAACGTTTGAGGTTTTAAATTAATTTTTTTCAGAGAAAAATAATTGAAAATGTCTCAAGATTTAACTATACAAGGAACACAAGTACTCTCAACAGTGGTTATTTAAAAATGATCAGTTGAACTTTGTCATCAGCTGTGCCTCCTCCTGAGATCCTGTTTGCAGTGAAAATACAAAAACGATTTAATTTCTTTTGTAGGCATCCTATTTTGAAAAAGAGTAATTTTCTTGATGTACCTGCTATGTGCCTCAACCATTTCGAAAATCTGGAAACTTCAAGGTAAGCAGCTGGCGGATGATTAGTGATTCCCGTGTCTGTGCACTTTCTGCCTCTCGTTTTACATTCAATGTCATAAATAAATGAAGTCACTCCACAGTGGACAGGGCGTCCTTTGGTGTCCTCACAGAATGCTGGACTACCAGAGTCACCACTACTTGCTGCATAATAAAAAGAATTCGCATTTTAAATAGAGATTGGACTACTAACGGATTTTGATTTGTACCTGTCACTTCTGTGCCACCACCAATGCAAAAGTTCTGGTTGAGCAGACCCCACCTCTGCACAACTTGGCGGCAATTATCATCGTCTACGTTGTAAATGGTCGCTTTTCCAGCTAGAAGAGCTCCTGTTGAAACACCTGCGTCCGTTGTACCATAACCAGCAAGCCATGCAACTCCTTAAGAGCAATATCCAGTCAGATTTTCACATTGCCCCAACATTTTTAATATAAAATATGCTATTAAATTCGAGAAGGTCAAAATTACTGGACTCACCCTTCGGCTTAAATCCTTTTCCAGCAATGCGCAACGGCTTCACAAACTTCGAATACTGAATGTCTCGGTTCACTTGTATTAGTGCAATGTCATTCTTAATTGGAACAGTGTATTTATAAGACTGATGAACAACTACTCGGATCCCAGTGTACGTTTGACTTTTCGGAATCAAGTCCTTCTTCGAGATGTGGTTAATTCCAACAAATACCTTGACGTTTCCAGGTCTCGCCACCTTACGCTCCCCATTAATGAGGCAGTGTGCAGCTGTAATGATCCACCTCTTATTGTATATACTTCCACCACAGTTTTCCACCGGCATCGTAAGAACCAGGAAATGTTGAGGAGACATAAACTATGTTCGGAAACTGGTTGGGCCTGGCTGCATTCGACGCAATTATCTTTGCTTTAAATGTAACAAAAACGTGCGTACAATTGTAATTAGATATAGCCATCGGAGAGCAGGAGAATCTTTTCCGGAGAGAGTGTGGAATTTACCGAATTCCGAGTTTTTCTGGCAACAGTACAAACTAGCGCCGTCGGAGCCATCTTTGAGAGGACAAAAGTGGCTTGTGGCCTCTATTTTTTACCGAATTCCGAGTTTTTCTGGCAACAGTACAAACTAGCGCCGTCGGAGCCATCTTTGAGAGGACAAAAGTGGCTTGTGGCCTCTATCCAATCGGTTAGCTGGAGATCCGTCTGGTTCCCCAACACTTTCTTACATGGCATTCCACGCTGCACGCAAATCTCTGATCCAAGACACTGCGGCGTAAAATCCATTTCAAACTGATAACTCAAGCTAATCAATGGAAAAAGTATATGGAAAAAGATAAGCACCATTTTGCAAAACCAATTCTTAAAACTGGCGTTCACAAAGCTTAATCTATTTACACACAGCTTGTGACCTGCTCCTCAGCAAACTTTAAAATGGAAGCTGACGCGTGCACATTGCTAAAGATTTTTGGGCACTCAGTCCCACACTTATCTCATACCTCCAATAAATAGCTCATGTTCGTAAAAAGGCTTGCCCACAATTTGCGTCAGTCATCAGTGTGCAGCTTCGTTTTTAAAAAAAAATTGTTTGATGATCTAAAAAAATATATTTGAAAACACGAAGCAGTTTCTCGATTACGATTTGCAAGTCAGATAACAGCAAACTAAATGTTTTTAATTACAGTTCCCTGAGTGTTTTGTTAATTTCTCACAGTTTAGAAAACAAAAGGGCTTGTACAGCGTAACAATGGCTTATGGTAATTGTAGCAAAAAATTACTTTTGTTACACGACATCACAGAAGATAGATTTTTGGACTTTGTCCAGGTGCAACTTCTCAGACAACAAAAGAGCAAGTGTGTGCTAATATTACTTAAAGCTGTGCAATTTTTGTTGGTGGCTCTGCGCAAATATGCAACCCCAACAACAATGCTAAAGTAAGCACGACAGTGGAGTAGGTATTCAGCCCAGTTTCAGCTCACTTCAGATTTCCTTGTTGAGACCAGCTTCATTTGTTTTTAGTGTTAATAATGTTGTTGGCAGTATGAGCATTGTTTAACGGATGCAAAAAAAGAGTTTTGGGCTAGAGTTGCAAAAATGTAATAAAAATTTTGCAAAAATATGGTACAAAAATTTCAAGGCGAGGTAGGGAAGTTTCAAGAGGAGGGTGCTTCAAGCCATAAAAAAGGAATGGGGATGAAAAAGAAAATGGGGTTTACGGAAATTCTGACTATTAGCAATTTTGTTATCAGGTCAGCATATCAAGGAGAAATGTTTATGTAAAGGGAAGGCTTCTAGGTGGAAAATTGTGAAGATGATCATCCAGATTTGCGCCATTGTTTGAATTAAAGTTAAAAAGTTTTATTGACTGTTTACTATTTATAATTACAGTTCTTTGTAATGAACAATGATAGAAATGTTGGATGGGGCAGTTGCTCCAAAACGAATATAGGATTTTATTTCTATAGAATATAAAAGACGCAGAAGTCTGCCATATATGCCCTCCTAGAATATTTCGAAGAGGTTCAAGTGCAGTTTTTCTCCCAACACTCGACGACACTCTCTGGAGAGCTGAAAATTTAAAAAGAATTACAATGCATTAATTGAATTTTCCAGGTTAAAAACTATAAAATTACGTAATTATTTTGTAAAAATGCATGCCGTGACGCAGTCTGCTGAGATTGAGATGCTAGTTAGATTATCCATCTGACAAAATGCCAGGTATCCTGTGACTGCTGTGATTAGAGATGACGTGAACCCATCTACCCTTAGAGTTTCAAGCTCTGCGAAATTATCAGAAATTAGAGCATTGCGATTTCTCAAAGCATGGAAATTTTAATAAGAGTAATATGTCACTAGTTTATTACCGGTTAAGCTACAAATTGCAGATTCAGTTCTAATAATATCCAGGGCATTCATGACATCCACCTGAGAAAACAGATTTCTCTCCTGAATCCTCCTACAAACTTGATCAGGAATGCCAGTCATTAACGAGTCAATATTTAAGTTGGCTGGATTCAGTGTCAAATAAAGAACTTTTATTTTCGTAAACTCTCTCCAAATCGCTTGCAGCACGGTATCCGGAACGCTGGCCAACTCTAGCCGCCTCAAATTCGGAAACATTTTTGCCGCGGATGGAACCAACTGGGAGTCACATAGGCCATGGGAAATTCTCAAAGTTGTAAGAGTGTGACATGGTGAGGGTGAGCACGCAAAAAGGTCCTGAAAATAGTGAGACCCTGCAGGTCTCCCAATTTCATGTTCGAAGCTGAGTTCAGTTAGAGCCGGAAGCTGTTCGTAATAATTTAACGGATTCAGCATAATCTGGCGATGGTCGGGAAACAAGGGGTCAACAAACTTTAAGTGTTTTAGCTCCCTCATTATTGGCAACTTAATAATTAGCGGGAGGGAGTTGGTGGTCGTTCGTTTTTGGTAATCTCCCAGTATTAATGTGTGAAGAGTTGTCCGCTGTTTACACAGCAGAGCCTCCACCATTACAGAGCTCACGTCCAGAGTGAAGTAGCTTAATTGTAATTTCCTCAACTTGAATTCAAGAGGAAGCAAAAGTATCAAATGCTCCTCGGTAAGAATTGCGTCTAGGTAAAGTTCAGTCAGCTGATTAACTACTGTCCGACACTCCTTATCATTCAATGCCTGTAGTATTCTTGTGACCACTTCCTTTGTATGCGTTTCCACCGCCAACACAGTGAGATTTGGGCCACATTTTAGCAGCTCTTTTACGATTGGGATGCTGTACCCTCCAATATCTAAGGAGACATCCATTTGTCGCAGTTTCAAAGTGGTTAAGTGCTCGTAAATAAATAGCTTTGGGCGGATGTCATCGTACATCGTTTGCTTCTCTGTAATTTTAGTCGGTACGCTCAGCTCCAGCATCTGCACGTTCTTTAGATACGGCAAAAATAAGTTTCGAACTTCTTCAGTGTACAAAATCGACGAGTTTTCTTGCTCACAGTACATACTAAACCGGTAGATCTCTAGGCCATATTTCCGGAAAAATTTCTCCAAAGTATCGCGGTAAGACTTTACCAAAAAGCCAATTTCAAATTTTACATTGCGAAAGAGAAAAGTGTCAGAGAAATTTGAGTCCGATGGTGATTCCCAAAGTTCGAGCAGTCCGGATAGTTTATCAATATTGTCTCGGTTTATTATAAGAGTTTGCCGCTGCTTCAGTATGTAGGTTGCCTCCTTATACCAGAGGTGACTTACAAGGCGGCATTTCAGCAGCGTATTTACTGGAAGATATTCCATAACGTTTCCTACAATCTGCAGGAGAGAAGGAAAATTATAATCTATCATTTCAATTACATTTGACAGGAGCACACCTAATGTAATTATAACATCAAAGCAGACATACAACGTCTATTAGGAACGGGTTATGAAAAGGAAATTCATTTTCCATTTTGTCCGTTTCCCACATCTCCATCAGCTCTTCCATATCCACGTCCTCCGCATCGGAGAGTTCCGCTGCTGCCTTATTTCCGTCCACCTGTTTGTCTAGACACTTTTTACACTTTCTGCAGAGCTGCATTGATCGCTGCTTTTCCACCTGTTCCTTCCTACCACCTCCGTCCTCATCCATTTCCCTCACCTGCGACATGAATCCCTCCAGAAGGTCCATTTTCTTCACCATTATATCGATCTGTAGCTGGAGCAGCTTGTTGTGCTTGTCGCTGTCTGAGATTCTCATTTCCATTAGCGCATTTTCCGTCCTCAGGCGTTTGACAGTCTGCTCCATTTCAGAGAATTAATTCGGAATTCCCACAGGTTTTTTCCAATTATATAAATTAATAACATACCCCTGCTACTTTTATTACCTTAACAAGCTGATTAATAACTCTGAGCGTCTGAGTCCCACGCTCGATAGCTTCGACTTGGATAGCTGCAACTGCACTAGCTGAAGTATCCGCTGTGTCATCGCTTTCCCCTGGTTCACAGGTGCCGTCTGCTTCCTCAGGGGCAACGCACTCTCCAGCAGATGACAATACTGACTCAGCCTGATCAACAGCTTCAGCTTCCACACTACTTCCTTCATCCTCCCCCTGCTGGGAAATGGTAATGCTCTCATTTCCATCAGCCATTATCAACTTGCAATTAAGTAAATCGGAAGGAAGCGATTTTACCGAAAGAAAATAAACCTAGGAAATAAAAAACCAGCTTGAATGTTTACGACTTATCCTTTCCTGTGTACTCCGCATTTTCACGGTTTCCGTTCCTAGTCATCAAGTGAAATCGGAGCATGTTTCCAAGCATGACTATGACTAACATTCGAGATTGTCGGCTGTTCCAATATCTCGCTGTGTACAGCGACTAGCGACTAAGCTCCGCTGATTTCAAAACGATACAATAAAATATCCCTCTCGTTTCCCATTAGAAAAAGATGAAGAGAGAGACTGCAGCTCTACATTTCATTCTCATTCCACACTGATAGCTGCTTCTTTACTTCATAATATCCGCCTCACTATCAGTTACTAGTTACTCCTCCTCACATTTCGTTTCCTCCAACTTCTTGAAAATTTCAGCATTACAATATTCAGCATTTAGAAATTTGACTCCCTGCAAAGTAGGTATACAGTATTCGCCTCGTGTACTGAAAAAAACGACCGATCTGAACGATATGTACGCAACGACTACAGAAAACGCAAGACAAGACCCAAGACGCACTCAAATAGCTTGTCTAAGCTGTGGAGAACACAGATCCCAGTATGCTGCTCGCTGTCGAGCAACTTTTCCCCTTTTGCAGTTTTCACCCACTTTAATTAATTTATGACAAGGACAACAAGCATATCAGCATCAAGTACTCATACTCTAACATGTACTTACATACCCTTCCCCGAACTCAAACCTCGTTTTCATCTTCCTCGAAAACATTAATATTTAATTGGCAAAAATATACATGCCAAATATATATCTATAAAATACCTATGTGCTTATTCTTCCTATTCTCAGTGTTCCCTGAACCCTCACATTTCTCGGGAATTTTTATAAAGAAAAACATCTCCAGTTTTTGCTGTACTATACTGACAAAACTGGTTGCGGTGTAAGCATGCTAATATGGCAAAGAATAAAAATAATATAGAGCTGGAACCCACGCTGGGATGTCTTGTAACTTGGAAATCCATCTTTTTTTCCCTTTCACATCATACGAAAAGGCAGAATTTCAGGCTGACATAGTAGATGAGCTTAAAAGCTTCATAGGAACTGGGAACTAGCAACACAATATTATACTTTTTTTATTACTCCCTCCGATAATTTTCTTTTCCGTCCATATGGAAGAAATTGCATATTAATCTAGTTCCGAACCAGTATTCCCCTCCCTTGCTCGCTATTAGCTTGGGAAAAAATCCAGATTGCGCTAGATATATTTTTTCTCTGCAGTCGCAGTGTCTTTGTATGTATGTCATTTCGAGAGTTACTTGAATTTCATGGTAGGATGATGCTGTTGCTGTTGCATGCCTGCTGTTCCTTTACACGAAAAAAAATAGGAGAGAGGATTTTCTACCGTATTATATATTTTTTTTATCCTTCTGTTGCGCAATAATAGGGAAATAAAAGAGACGGAGACATAGCTGTGTACCTACGTACACCTACACACTGGAGAAAGCAACAGTGTGGAGAAACTATTACTTTGCGTTTTCCCCCGGTGATGACATTACAACTTGGCCATGCGCTCCCACTCTATGCTACCAGCTGCAGAGAAATTCCTGAAAAACGGTCTTTCGATCATCCCTCGCCTTTCCATCACTCACCTCATCCTTCTCAAAGTCCTCGCCGTTTTCCCTCAGAAAAGTCCAGTCGAAAGGAGGCTCAAGTGTGGAGTTACTGCGGAGAAATAATATTAAACAGAGCGTGAAAAGAAAGTCGACCACATAAAATATAAGGAAAAGTTAAAAGTTAAATTAATTTCTTATTAGTGTGCTGTGCTACAGTAAAAATAACTAGGCTTTTAATTTTTCAGTAAAGGGTGTAGCTATTTTGGAGAGCTTCGGACTTTCTTTTTACCTGCAATTAAAAGACGCAAATCAACACTTTCTCCTGCTTGTCCTCTGCTCACCCACACACAGGAAAGACAACAAAGGGAAGTGTGAGGTTCCACAAAGGAAAAAAAGTGTCGCATCCACATCCATTTTTCTTGGGCTTCATGAAAATTGCGGTGTAGCTTGCTCACACGCTTTGTGCACACATCATCATCTTCTTTCTTCCTGTACTCGCGTGGCCATCAACATCACATAAAATCTGTAGGGTATTATAGAGCAAAGAGAATCGATCTCATTTCTTTTCAAGTTGGGTTGGGTCGTTTTGCTACTTTGACTGGGGGAAACCGGTCTAAGCTTTGAAAGGCGATGTATTCTTTCACCAGGACGTTTACAACTTGTTCAGCCGCTACTTCTCCTTCATCTCCCATAGCGAATTATAGCAGCACGGTACACCACTCTGGACTTGGCCATATCACTGACACTTCCTACGATGATGGCAATGATCAGCAGGAGCTGAGGCTGATCGTCCCAGTTCATCCATATACACCTAAGCGAGAGCAGAGGCGAACTCCTGTAATTGCTTTTTATTAAATATTTACAGATTTTGAGGTTTTTCTGTTGGTGATGTGAGGTGGGCAGAAAATGTTTAGGGATTTAGCAAAATACTTGAATGGTTAAACATTAAATTAGCAGTAGTTTTTGCGGAGATGGTGAGAAGGGCAGCGTAATGTTGAGGATAGCACTCAATAAATATTTATAGAGCCTTTTATAGTACTAACCAATGTCCAATATGTGCCTGAAGGCTTTGACATTCTGGTGCTTTCAAATATGATTGATATATGTATAGTTATATAGAAAAGTGAGGAGGGAGAGGAATTAAGTGGAATTTTTTGTTTAGTTGAGTTACTGTATTAAAAGTGGGGTGGAGAGGTTCCACGTAAAAATTAGAGTTTGATTGGAGCAATTAATTAATTAATCAATTAGGCAGCTATGGAATTTATAGAGCTGATTAAGGCGCCTCGAGTGGACAATGTGGTCATGAAGCGGGCTTTATTCAAACCTGTTGAGGTAAAAAATAGATTAATTGTACAGTTTAATTAACCATTACGACTATGAGACCGTTGCTTACTTTCAGCCATTTAACTATTATTCGAATGATTTATAGGGGACTTTGTGCATCACAGGTCATCACTTGATACTTTCCTCAAGAAAACAGGATGCTGAAGAACTTTGGGTACTGACTCTTTCCATCTCATGTTTTATTATATTAATTAGTAATTTTACAACATTACCCGAGGTACAAGCTTCAAGGGACCTAATATAGTTACTGTATTATAGCTTTTACACAAAAATATTGACGTCGTCGAAAGGAAGCCATCGACTTTTGGGGGTGGAACGGTAGTGATAAAGTGCAAAGACTTTGCTGTAATAAATTTAGACATTACTACACTGGAGGACTTCAATAATGTCGCAGACTCTCTGGACGACTTATCCAATATTAGTCAGTTAATTTTTATTTTCTGTATTTATAACCTTTCAATGAATACGAAGTTGCAAAATGTGTAATTACCGAGGACTTTTTTAAACTTTAAATAGACGCTCCTAGCCTATCGTATCTGTTAATCAATTTTTATTTTCTGTATTTATAACCTTTCAATGAATACGAAGTTGCAAAATGTGTAATTACCGAGGACTTTTTTAAACTTTAAATAGACGCTCCTAGCCTATCGTATCCCTTCTTTTACCGTCCACTGTTCCCCACTGTGGAAGACGGATGGACTGCCTTTTCGACGGAAGCAGAGTTCTCCAAACTCGTTTTGAAGTCGGAGGACTGGAGAATCAGTCAAGTAAATAAGGATTACGCTGTAAGTTATTTAGTAATTGGTAATAGTACTTACTTGAATTGCTGAGGAAAACAGCAGAAAATTTTAAGTGAACATTCCACATATCACTAATTTGCTAATTACGCTTGTAGGTGTGCAAATCATATCCTGCCACAGTAGTAGTCCCAAAGTCAATTCCAGACGAAGATATAATCGTTGCCTCATCATTCCGACAAGGAGGTCGCTTTCCAATACTGTGCTACCGCCATGAAAACGGAACCGTGCTACTTCGAAGTGGTCAACCACTAGTAGGCCCTGCAGGAAGACGCTGTAAAGAAGATGAGCGGTTAATCAACGCCGTTTTGGGGCCGGGAAAACGTGGCTATATAATAGACACCCGCACGCAAACGCTAGCACAGACTGCAAAGGTAGAAAAATGCGTTTTAGCAGAGTTTTGGGAATCCAATTAAATTATTAATATTACTTCTCGCTTTTAATGCCTTTTGTTGCTTTAGTTTGCGTTCGAATTTTTAAAAACTTTTTTTCAATGGGGAAACCGTGATCGTAATAGTGATGATTTTTAGAGTGGTAGCAACTAGCATGTCAAAAAGTATACTCGAATTTTGCGAAATAAATTTGCGTGTCAAGATTCCAACCAGACAGGATCACAGTTATGCTTTTTTTAGTTTTTCATTAGTTGATGTTGCAGTGACCCTGGTACTACCCTTTTGCTTTAGCCGCCCAAGTAGCTTTAAAAGTGTGATTTGCTCGTTTATAAAAGAAAATGTTTGTTCGTGTACAGTTGCAGTACTCTAACCGTGTAGGTAGCTAGCAAAATTAACTCAGTTTTCACTACCTCAATGTGTCCTTATTTGATGGAAAATTCAAATTTTACTGTACAGCCAAATCGTCAGAATGATATTTTTTATTTTAAACTGAATTTTCTTTTCTTTTAGTTTTTTCGTCCTGATAAATATTATTTTCACAAGAAGCTTTTTAAGATGTCAGTTCAGTAAAAATTAATTTTTTACTCTCCCTGTCTGTAAGTTTCTTGAATTGTTGTAAATTGTTTAATATTTACAAGACAATTACCTTGAGTTGTACACTGGCCTATTTGAAATGTATATTCTGTTGAGAATAATACGCTTCGTCGAATATCTCAAAAATTGTCAGTTGCTTAAAACCTGTATTTTATTTTTTTATAAAATTAGCTATTTATAAAGATGGTATTTTTGACGAGGGAGTTTAATTGGAACTGTATATCTTCGTTCACGTGGAAGGCAAAGTTTACTTCATTTTTTTGCAATGATCCAAAATAAAATACTTTTTAAGTTGTAAGTTCGCAAACAAAATACTTTCTGCGACATAGTAAGGTAGTGAAGACCGAGGTACTAAAGTAGTGAAATTTATTGGAATTGGGTGGCAATCAGGCTATGTTTGATTGGCAGTCAAAGGGAGGAGGATTTGAGCTGGAAGTGTACTACCCACAGTGGAGACGGGTCCACAAACCTATTGATCGTCACTACAATCTTTTAGACTCTCTGGCAAAGTTAATGGAAGGTAAACAATTTAATTTGGAAGTATAAATCAAGATCTTCCCCACGAATTTGTACGACCGTTTTTTGTTTGCATTTTCATAGCCTGTAACGACACTACATGTACTATGGATAAGTGGCTTAGTCGGCTGGAATCCAGCGGATGGCTGACGAACGTATCTAGCGTGCTAAACTGCGCAGCTCTAATTGCTCAATCTTTAGTTCAGGTTGATATAAAAACATAATAAAATATTATCCCGTAGGACTTCCTACTGAAGACTTGTTACTAACTGAATAATATTTTAGGAAAACACATCAGTTTTGGTTCACGGCTCGGACGGTACGGATACCACGCTCGCTGTAACGTCCCTGACCCAAATAATTCTTAATCCGGATTGCCGAAGTATTCGTGGGTTTGAAGTGAGTCAAAATGCATGACTCTTTATATTGCCAATTTGTATTTTTAGCATTAGAAAAGATGTTTTGTTAGAAAAAGTACTTTACGAATATTTAATAATTTATTGCATATATCTTAAGGCATTAATTGAACGAGAGTGGCTTCAAGGGGGCTACCCATTTGGAACACGCCACTTTAAATCCGGTTACGCTTACACTGCCTCATCAGCTAGAAATAATCCGAAGAAAACGTACGCACCAACATTCCTTCTGTTTATGGACTGCGTTTATCAACTTTTCACCCAATTCCCATGCAGCTTCGAGTTCACAGAGAATTTCCTATTAAGCCTTGTTCAGCATTCATACGCCTCTCAGTTTGGTAAGAATTTCAAACTAAAACTGTCGTCATCAAAATAATTTTTACAGAATTGCTAATTGAGAGCATTTTCTTATTTAGGGACATTCCTCTGCGATAGTGTAAGTGAGAGGGAAGAACTTGATCTCAAAAACAAGTTAGTCTAGTAAGACTCCTTAAATTGGCTAAATTCTAGAAAGATTATCAGATAGGTAATAGGTATTTGTTTTAATAATTGTTCTTCCTCCTCATTATTGCAGACGTTATGGTCAGGTATGTTCCTTCGATGGGTGGTTGACCAGTCCCCTACAAAAGACACCTGGTCAACAATAACTGAACTGAAGGAGAGAGAAAGGGAAATGAAAAGGGAAGCAATCAAGCTTCGAAAGCAGCTCCTCGACATGGAGAAAGCCATAATTGCCAAGCGAGCAAATGATTTATTGTCAGCCAGCAGCCCAACCACATCATCGTCATAATCATTATAAAAGCTTCACGATGTGCATTCAAGAAACCCTTATTTAATCATTATAGGGCCATATATCAGCTATATTACAAAAGTGGACTTATTCTCCACTATCCTTATAGCTAATTATAAAAAATGACCCACAAACCAGCAATAAACTGAAGTGCATATTTCCTACAGTGCACAGGTGCACACTGACAAGATGACATTGACAGTAGCTTTCACAGCTTCTATACCTATCCACTTTTGCGTTAAAACTCTTAACTATTCCTCGTTTTGACTTTCCCTGTCTTGCAAAAGAAAAAGATGGCGATATTGATTTTTTTGTTTTATTTCCCACTGTGTCGCTAAATACGATAAAACATGCACATCACAGTTTACCTACGAAAAAATTTTCCGCTTTCACCCTTTCAGCGCAGTAATAGCACAATGCTCAACAATAATGAGAGAGAGCCTTATATCGTTTACAATAGCGTAAGTGTAATAAGTGATACGGGATTTTATTTAGTCTTAAGGAAAAAAAAATATATGTGCTGAAAGAAGTAGCGTGCCCTATTCAAAATGTTATTTCTTTTAGCAAATAAAAAGTCCATTTAAACTAGGGCTGATATAGGTGCCGTCGTTTTTACGTTTTCTTCAAAATAAAAGCAGCCGTATAATAAATTATGTATGTTAATTGTCGTTGATCGATCTTGTTGGCAAAACATTTTTTGCACAAATAAAAACATATGTGTTGTACAAAAGCGCAATTTCGCAAACTTCTGAAACTCTTACATCCGCATACTGTATATAGTGCTTTACCTTCGACAACATAAAATTCACTTCATAAAGCAGAAAGTGGAAAGATGTGTAAAAATTTTTATTTAACGATAAAAAATTTTATTTCGAGAATGTAAAGACTGATCTACATCCACCATTCCCCATTTGCACTTTTTGGATTTGAACACGGGAAACATTTTTAGTTGTTAGCGTCATCATCATCCTCCTTCACCATCCAAATCATGGTCACATTGCAAAGTTAGGCAAAGCTGGATTAAATCTGTCCTTGAATTAGGTTTTTCAACTTGAAGCTCTCTTACTCCGCCGGAGCATGCTTTTTGTGCCGAGCTAGAAGCTGTGCAGCAAACTAGTCTACTTTCATTCCAGAGTATTTGTTAGATAGCGCAACCTATTTCCCTTGCTGGCTGTATTGGTAAAAATAAGACTGCAGTTTTCAGCTCTCGTAGCTATTTAGCTACTACGCTTCTACATTAAAAATGCCAGGCTAGACTGCTCGACTAGTCCTACATGCACTTCCATCTTTAGTTAACACAAAAAGCAAGAAACTTGTCCTCATAGATGGAGAGCTATCAGCCGTCCTATTGTCAAGCAGTGAAGTAGAGACTAATTAAGAATAGAGCCGGACTAACTATGCGGGCGCTAAATGTAGTGTGGATTGTGGATTTGTAGACGGCATTTTATGTAAAACGAGTGGTTTGTGAACGAGCAAAAACGGCACACATTTTATTGGCAGATTTTATGGAGTTTCGCTGTTGACTCTTGTGACGACGATCACCACACTTTAGAAGTTAACCTTCAAAAAATTAGCATGAAAGTTAGACTGGTATGTTAGCTTAATAAGAGCTAAAGTTAAAAAAAACATTTAACGATGTAGGTTGAGTAGTGCGCAAAATATTCTGAAGCAGTATAATTAGCTATTGATTTTTTTTCATGACAGCAGAGTAATATTTGAAGGTCGGAGGAGGCGATTTGAACACTTACAATGTTAAAAATACTTTCAGTTCCTATATGACCATTAATTATATATAATTAGTGATTAATTACTGAGTTAATGAAGGAAGGAATGGACGGAGGAGAATTAGTCATAGAAATCATCTCTATCACCCTTAACAGGATAATGACATTAACTATCAAGTTGTTTACAGATTGTGACTGCGGGTGACTGACAACGTTTTTTTCATAGGATAGAAAAAAAACTTTAGTTGCTGCAAAGTCATTCTTTTCATGAGATCATCAACCAATTACAATTCCGCGAATTTCCACGGGAAGCCAGAAATGTGAGTTTTCAGAGAGTTGAGAACAAGTTTAAAATAAATTATTTTATCAGTGGAATTTTTTTTAGCCATTATTATCCTCTTTGGCAGAGCTGATAAGCTTGATTGAACATTAAAAGCTACAGAGAGAGATTAATGAAGGAGTTGCCCTAAGAAAAGATATATAATAATCAGAGTTACCCAAAACAAGTTTCAGCATTCCAGAAAAAAAAATTGCCTAACTAAAAACCACATCAAATTCGAAACGAAAACGTGCACAGAAATGCTGCATTAGCAAACTGAATATAAAGTTACTCGAGCAAGAGTAGAAAATTCTTTATAATTAATGTTGAGGAAACTCACAGCATCCACTATTATTGCAAATCAAGTGAGATTACATTATACTTACTTTATACTACTCTGCGAAAATGAGCAGCAACAATGAAACAGCAGTTTGCACAATATTTTTGCAAAGAGGAACACCTAAATTTTTGCATGGAGAAGTAAACGGCCGATCTTGATCATCGACTTTGACTAAAGGACAAAGCAAGCGTCGTTGTCCCTTTTGCATTACATTATTGTAGCGTAGTTAATAAAAATTTACTTAGGGTTAATACACTATTGCAGCATTCCACCCTACAACACACTAAATTTTCTACAAATACAGAACAGAATTTTTACGCGGAGAACAATGGCTAAGAAAGAGAAGAAGTGGCGTGAGTGTAGCATGCAGATGTTTTAGTAGAGTAGTGTTAGTAGATTGATTATTGATATGATGTTAAATGTAGAAAAGGCTGTGTCCATATTAATGCGCGGCTGTTGTTCACTACCTATGCATTGCCTTTGTGAAGTTTTCTCAATTCTCATCTTTCATTATTAACACTAGCACCGGGACGGCATGAGTGGAAATGGAGTGATTATTATAGGCAACATTCACTTATTCACGACATCAGAAAAACATTTTTATTCCGTTCTGCAGCATTAAAGCTAGTAAAAATGTGTGTGTGTGGGGAAGGATCGACAATATGGAATTTTACTGAATGAGTGCCTAAGGGCATTTTCTGCAGGCATTGTAGTATTTATTGCTGGGCCATTATAAAATAATTGGTGCGGGGTAAGTACATCAATAATGTTATGCTGGTGTTGGCAATGCAAGAATTCTTGGTGAATATATTACTTTCGCATAAAATGTGGACTGGTATGGGACGCGTAATTAGCAAAAACACAAATTTATTTTTAGTCCTTTTCTTCTTTTAGCAGCTGGAGTTTACATGCTGAACTAATTTAAGGTTGCAGATTCGGAGTTGGTGAGGTAAAAATTGTATTTATTGCCTCATCGCTGCAAATATTTTAATAAATTTTGGTCAATGAAAAGAGTTAATTCGACGGCGAAAAAACTTTTGTTAGATTATGCTAGTTATGATTACAAATTAGGTGACATGAATTTCCTGCCTAAATGAGTAATAAGCCGATTAAGGTAGACTGGTTCTAGCACCTGCAGTATCCGATCCTAATAATGAGATCGGAGAATTTTTTAGTTTCGTTTGGTTATTTTTAGTATCTTCACCTCTTATGCAAAAGTAAGTTTAATTGCATCAACTATCTGGATATTTTCCTGTCATAGATAGTACTTAATGTTGAGTTATAGCACAGATTCAATTTAGTTTTGAAAGTTACTCTTACTATATAATACATTTAACTATAGTATGGCTGCTCTGGCTGAGCAGCAATTAATCGCAATAAGACCTTGAACATGGATGTGCAATTTACTGGTTTTTTATTGACATATCTCACTACTTTGTTTCTCTTTTACCCAGGAGTTGGCTCTTGGCTGGCTATACATAGAGAGCGAGAGGAGAGAGAGATTGCAGATAAGCTATAAAAAGCAATTAGACACTGCCATATTAACAATGTACAAGACGTGCGTTTCGCCATCGTTATATTTTATTAAATTAGCTATTCAGAAGTGGACTCTTTTTTTTCAAGTAGTCTATTATTAAGTAGGCAGGTGGATTAATTAAGTTTGTTCCTTTAGAATAAAATATATTTTGTTGCTGGCTTGCCCAGTTCATTTACGGAGGTTACGTGATCACAGTCGTGTAGTTGTGTGCTGCCTTTATTTCAAATTGCATACCTAAAAATATATTTTTTAACGTTCTCTCCTCAACCCTACTAACTGCGAAACCAAGACACGGGTTGGTTCTCAGTCGTGTACTTGTGTGCTGCCTTTATTTCAAATTGCATACCTAAAAATATATTTTTTAACGTTCTCTCCTCAACCCTACTAACTGCGAAACCAAGACACGGGTTGGTTCATCAAGCCACACGCCTTCGTGATCTATTATGAATCCAACGAATTAACTCGTTTTTCATTGTATCGATCGAGGAGGGCGAAACGCAAGGCTTCTATATAAAATTTAGAAATAATAATGGCTGCCGCTATAATATAAATACGCAATCCCAAGCAAAATGCTCACATCAAGCATTTTTCATTAAATGCATTTTGAGTTATGTGAATAATTTAATGTAGAGAGTTCTGTTTGCACCAGCATGCCATATTGCTTGCCCTCATTGTTGTAGTTTAGGCTTGTGCAAACAAAGGGTGACTGCCTGAAAACTGGTAATGCTGGATTTAAGCCACTATGCATGTTTCTCCCGTATCAACAGTGCCCTTCATATTTCTGTTTAATTTTAAATTGTAAATTTAAAAGGGACAAATTGTGTCCTTTAACTATTGAAGATTTGGGTAAGGCCGCGTAGACACTTTTGGGAATAGACATTAAAATTCCTTTGTTAATGTTTAGATATAGCACTAGGAACGAACCTTATTTAAATCTTCTAGAGTCCTTTAGAAAGTTGAC
>JAHZND010003306.1:0-10838 GCA_027744115.1 Acrocyrtus sp. NNG-2020 | reverse complement strand
CCCGGCAACAGCAGAGCTAGAGCTAAGAGTTGAAGCACCGCCTGTGTTTTACGGCGCCATTTCTACTTGCTACATTGACTACACAACTGACGGTTATTATGGCTGTGGCGCTCCCAGCCCCATGCTGATAATAAGTTTATAATATTGAATCTCTCGTAATTACCCAAAAGTGTTACCGAAATATACTGCTCCGCATTAATTCCGTATGCAGAAGATGTTTATTAAGCCATTCGGTGAAGTAATCAACCCAATTTCCGCTTCCACTTTACACTCCTTCCGTGAGAAGGAAGCGGAATCCAGCATCCAGCCATCTTGGAACGCCAAAGAAAGGGAGGAAGGATAAGGGCGATGAAACAAAAGTTTCATCATTTTTACATGGTTGCACAACGAGAGAAAAAGTTTTGTAAATAGACTGCAGCTTTTCTGGAGCTCATATTCCCCGGAAAAAAATTGTGTGAGGACTGTATATTGTATAATGGCCCATCTAAAAAATATATTTTTTAATCCGCTATCCCATTGTTATGCATGCATGCATGCACGCTTTATAGCCGCTGCAGATTGCATGGCTGCAGACGGGCATGAAAAAAAAACAGTTTTTTTTCTGTTTGTTGTTTTTTTAGTATGGTGCATGGTGTCGCACGTGCTAATTCTTTTAGAAGGAGCAAGTACATAAAATAAATTTTTCGTTTCTTTCTCAGCGAGCATCATCCATTTTCAATTTTTGATTTCCATGATTTTAAGTGGAGGTGGAGAACACACACGACGAGAGGGAAGAAGAGTACAAAAATGGGCGTAAATAACAAGCCCGTTTATTAAATTTTGTTTGCCGTTGCTATCTCGTGATGAAATCGCTAAGAAATTACGTTTTTTTCTCGATTCTTGGCTCTTCTCCCAAGACACAAGAGTCTCTCGCTCTCGAAAAATGAATGAGTGCTCTTGTGGAGAATAAGAAAAAAATAGGGACTTGGATAAGAAAAAAAAACTTTCTCTTTTATTGTTATATTCATGTGCGATACGCGACCATTTCGAAAATGATAGTGCAGCCTGCCAGAAAAAAAAGTGGGCTTGCGAAGGAGAGCTGAGAGAAGATGCAAACTGCTGAGTCAAAGCCGCCATCATCGAGGCTCGGCATCCGATCATCATCTCCACCATTATCATACTTTTTATGTTGTGCTGTCAGCGCAAAAAGATAATAAAAAAGGAGCATTTTAATGCAGAGAAGAGGATCCACACATACACATCTCCATCTCACATTCCATCTTTTTTTCATTGTTACAATTCTCCTCTCCTGCCAAAGAGGGTTCATTCCGGAGAGCTCTCTTTTGCATTATTTATTAGCATTATGCCTCGCACACTCACCGCTCACTGCTCATCCATGCAGATGCACAAAAGAAACAAAACGAGACGAAGCCTCTAACAAAAAAATATGCCCGGATGAGATCAGGACTTTTTTCAGGAAGAACAACAGAGCAACCTAAAAAAAATATCCAGCGTTGTAGAATAGTGGAATGAATGGGGTTGGTATAAGTGCGCTCTTTTATTTTAAGTAAAATGGGATGGAGGACCCTTTTCCGAAAATTTATTTTGGAGAAGTCCTCTTCTCTCCTCCACTCTAATATCATTTTGGATTATTCAGCAGCAATTCCCTTTTATCCTCAGAGTCATACACAGACTGCATAATGAAAGTCACAGTCACCCGAGATAGGAGAGAGACTTTGACTGATGGAAAATGGGAATTCATCAGGGTATCATAATTATCATCGCACAGCCATCAGCCATACCCATCTTTTATTTACTTTGATGATATTTTCCCTACTACCCAAAAAAAATAATATAATAGTGGGTATGTGCTGCTAATTGCAAAGTGCAACTTGCCATGCTGAGGGGATGAATGCTTATTCAGTCTAAATTAGAAAATTGTGATGTGTCACCCACAACTGGCAATTTTTATTTGTATGCAACCAACTTTAGTCGCACATGACTCAGCCAGCTCCCTGCTACTCTAGCACAAGTCCGCTGTCCATCTCCATCTCCCTATTCCCCTTTTTCTATTTTATCCAGTCACATGTCCCTGCCTAACAAATTAATCCGCACCGGATGAGCGAAATGAATGGGAATGGGACAACAAGTAAATAGATAGCATCAGCATCATCGGCACAGATTGCAAGAGTGTGTTGCGCAAGGACAGTTTCATTCTTCGTCCCAGTAGGCTAATAGCAAAGCTGGAATAATGAGAGCTATGCAGATTACAAAAAAAAGTTTTTTTTTCAATGAACGTTGGAATTGGAAGTGCAGTAGAAAAAATACGTTTTTTGGAACTATCGAGGTCATCCCTTCATTTAAAAGGATGATATAAAAAGAAGCTGAATATTCATCAAGGACGTGCACAGCCCGAGAAAAAAAATTATTCGAAAGCATACTCGCACATCTATCTCAATAAGGTGGAGGCTTATATGAGCAGTTTTACCTACGGTGACTCATCCATTTACGGCAACTCTAGGAATGGACTCGTCAGCAGAAAAATCCATCAAAAAACCTGGCTCGCATTTCCTCCCTATTTTAACTGCTTCGTTTGGCATGAAGGCGTAAACACGATTTTTACAAAGACAAGAATACATAGAGAGCTGCACAGTACAGTTATCTTTTTTTTGGCGTCATACGCAAAAAAGACGAGATCAATCAACCGCACCAGAAGAGCGCATCCAGCCATATAAAGATGATGTGATGTGAGCTGCTTTTCTTGTTGCCCTCAGATCAAAAGTAAAATAATGCTGACATTGCACATCAAGCCCACTTCTATTTCTCGCTCTGATTTTATTTAGGTACGTGAACTCCGTCAAGTGCTGCTCGAAAACGTACAAGTTTTGTCGTCAAAAAAATAGTTTTTCCCGTTTTTACGTGCGTGCAGGCAACCATGCCAGGAAGCCCATCAATAACGCTACTTGCCATGGAGTAGATTGAATTTAAGCTGAAAAACGGGTACACTGTAGCGTGCCCTGATTTTCAGGAAATATTTTTTTTTCAGTATCCTGCTGGGCCATGTTTGTGATGTGGGGCAGTACCAATATTACTTCCCCGAAAAACTTTTTTGACGAGCTTATATAAAAAGTTTGCATGAGCCCCTTCAAAATTAACTGCATTAGGCCAGATTTTTATGAAAAAAAATTACAAAAACGACTTGAACTTCTTATAAAAATCCAGGATCCCATTATCTTACCATTTTTAGCTGAAACTATGTGATTTTTTTTGCATTACAGAGAAGAACGTTTTAAAAATCTGATTAGATACTTTACCCATTTCGGAAAGTTTAGCCGTGCTAATATAACGTAATTTTCCTAGGAAAGGGTGAAGGGTAAATGAATGCACGGTTGAGTCTGGGGATATAGGAAACGATGGCGGTTATTTCACCTCACTCTCCTTCCAGCACCAAATTATTCAGACAATTATCCAGAGAAGTGGTTCAGGACACATTCATCAAAAAGGGAAAGGAGTAATGATACTCTCTCTCTCTTTCCGTCACATTCCCGTCCGTGCAAGTTTACTTGAGCAGAAAATGAGGGAAAATTTTTATATAAAAGAAGGCACTCTCCCCGCTTTCCTCATATGCGTAATGTGCACTCAAAAAAAAAAACTTTTACAAATTTATAATGCCAAGCACATATCTCTCCTTTTCCACTTTACTTCCACTTTCCCCTAAAAAAAGCGGAGATAGCGAGCTGGTCGCTGTAGCTGGCTCTGGCTATGCTGTGGAAAGTGCAGGTAGGGAAAAACAGCGGAAGCGGTGGCAAAAAAAAAGAATGGAAGAGGAAACCGCTGAAATCCTACACGGCTAAAATAAGAGTTACCTATAGAGCCATACCTGCTCCTGTTTTTTGGAGCTCTAGCTCTGGCTCATATACGCTCTCCTCTCGGTTTCCACGCTCACCCACAGCAGGAGAAGTGGGAGACGGAGGGAGGCGAAAAAAGATAGAATGTGATGGCTTTTATGGCGATCGATACAATGCAGAGAAAGTTTGCAGTAGTTTCTATGTGGGCAGCAGCAAAGAGCCAGAGCTCCAACACCAACAACCAGAGCTCCCACTGAAACACCCAGACAGCGTGTACTTTGCTTAGTGTACATTTTTATGGACGCCACTTACACCTATTTTGGAATCGCTGTAATAGCATTGCTCCTTGCTCTGGCTCTGGCTACGTTTCTTTTTTCCCGTTAAAAGAAAAGGATGAAAAGGAGAAAAAGAGAAGCCGTGTGTGCGGTATTAGCGTATCAAGGATTTTTTTTCTAAGACAGGAAGAGTCGAGCCAGCACTACACTCTTCATTCTCTCGCTTATATGACCACTTTCCATTACTGGCTAGACTTTTAGATATTCCTCGTCCATTGCCAAAGTTTAACCTTTTCCTTGCAAAGATTTAGTATGGGGTTGCGGGCTGTTGGCTTAAAGAAATAGTTTTTTTTTGGCTAAATGAGATTCATTCGCGAAATGTTGGAGGGAGCTATACGGAGGGGAGTAAAGAGTACCAAGCACGAAATGTACTTCCTGCACAGATATTTTCTCAGATTTACATTGTTGATAATTATGAGGGTTCACAGCACTGAGAAAATGAATGAAATCAGTTGAGTCTGAATGGGATAACTTATAAATGTATGGAGTTTAGCTTGTATGGTGGCGAAAAGTTTTTTGTAAATTTTAAAATTTATCAGGACCATATTACCTTAGAACGAGGGATCATTCATCCCCAATCTAACTGTTTATAAATATAGCTACAACAGCTAGATTTAATAAATGGCGTGGAAGTTAAAAATGATTGGAAATTTTTCTCTTACCGACTGGGAACTTTCAGTGACCATCCTTGTCACCGTCCCTCAAAAAGTGACTGGAAGTAACTCACTATAGTTAGTAGCTATTTTATTAGCAATGAACGCATTCGTTGTCAGATTTTTTAGTGAAGCCAGTGTATGAAGCACTTTGGAATTTTCCTTAATTTCAATTTTACTTAGAGGAGAACATCGAACAAGATTATTATTAGTTGGTGGCTTCTTTACTGTACTCAACTTACTTATTTTTGCAAGGAGAAATTGCTTTAAATAATTAAATTACTTTTTTTATACTATTGATTACTTTTACGTGTTAGCTGCACAAAACAAATGCGAAACTGCTTGCTTTAGTAAATATTTCCAGGAAGTAAAAACTTCACCTCAGAAGAACGAACAGTTTTTAAAATATAATTTTTTTAGTAAAGTTTTCAGTTAAAACCGAGTAAGACTCTTTTTAGTCTGGAATTAGGCGGTGGTGGTTGGTGAAATGGTGTTCAAGTATCCACACCCGAAAATGTCAGACTAAAAGCCAAAAGTTGAGAGAAAGTGCGCTTGTGGCTTCTCTCGGATTTTTTTCCTCTCCTCTCTACTTTTACCCTTCACAGTGCATACAAGTTTATACATGCTGTTCAGTACGGCTATGGCTTCCCTTTCCAAAAAATTTCCTACAAAAAGGAACGGCAAACCAGAGCGAGAGAAAAGAGAGAGGGGGGATGGTGACGTCACCAGATCGATATTCATTCGGCACCGACTCAAAATCCAGCCGAGAACGTACATTTCTCCAGCTCTCTCCTTTTTTCTCTCTCTCCAGAGCTCTGCTCCCTACTCCTTTGTGCTCTCGTCTTCTCCAGCTATGCAAAAGCAAACAAATAAGCAATAATGCAATAACATCTACATCTAACAACACTATACATGGGCATGAACTAATACTGGAGAAGTCCAGCTAGCTCCAGCACGACTCCCTTTCTACAGAAGAATGAACGCTCACTATACTATTTACACGAGCTGGCAGCTACCACCCAAAAAAACTTTATTTTTACAATAGCGCCGAGCTGAAAAGGAATAATTCTGGAACATTGCATTTTTCCGCTGTCCTTGCCTCTCTCATTTTTACTATTTATCTCTTGCTCTCCCTCTAATAAAGAAGTGGAGAAGGGAGCGCGCTCCACTCGCACTCCATCCATTTTACTTTCTACGTACGAGAGCAGAATTGATATGTCGCGGTTCCAATATTCCCGTAAACCTCTGCTCATGATCCAAAATGATCACAGCAGGAATGCAGAATACCGCTCTATAGCCATTCCCGTTTTCAGCGGAACACAGAATGTCGCCCAGTTGCAGTTTCCTTGTTTTTTTCAGCCTTTTGTCAATTTCCATAGACTACCCGAGAACAGTCCCACTTTCCACGTTACCAAACACAAAAGCTAAACCCACTTTAACCCGAATCACTGCCATCCCATGTAATCCTGCCAAAGCTGTTTTTTTTCTCCTCTTCTGCGCCCATTCCGAAAGTGAAAACTTTATGAAAATTGTAATGACGTTGGGTGAATGGAGACGGCCGAAAAATAATGTGATTGTTGACTGGAGATGGTGATTGAATGTGGGATGGAGATGATCATGATGTGATCGCATGAAAAATATAGAGGCTCGGAGGAGCAATAACAGAATAAAAAAGAGGAAGCAGCTAGGTATATTTTTTTGTGTTTGGAGCCAGAGCCGAAGCGAAAAAAAATTGTTTGAAAAGAGCACATTCACATTCTCACATCACGAAAAGGAAAAAATAGTGGGCATGTGGAGATGAGAAGAGAAGACACGGAGAAAATCCAATTTGCAAGACAAGATCGATTTTTTTTCGCTACTACATCAAAAAATCTTATCCAGCTCAAATATAGTAAATGATTTTATGAGATGATAAGAACGAGACCCAGATTTTATTTCTCCATATAAGTATAGTTATATTAGTTAATAAGATGAAAAAGGCGGAGTGTGTTTGTGCTCAGAGATTTATTTTTATATTTGGGATGAAGATGACAGATAAAAAAGCACTACTTTTTATTGACAGGAAATTATTAATAATGTATTACTATTTGTGTGGACCGAAAAAAAATAATATACCTAATTGAGTTGGGCGGTCTCCCACCTGTTTTTTGCTGCTTTCATTGTGGGCAGTAAATACACTTTTAATTTACCGGTAATTACTTCCCAACTTGTTGAGACAATAAACACATTTTTTAAAAAATGTACTCCTTCCAAACAATAACAATTTCATCTGAAAAGCGAACACCCAATTTACAAAAAAAAATTGACAAATTCACAAATGTATTAGTGCTCACTGGTAACACCTGTACCAGAAATGAATGGGCACTCCATCCTTGCCGGTCATTCTGTGTAATTACCTATGAAAAAATATTGGAGTGCGAGCCGGGAAGGTGGAGGCGGAAAATTGCTGGCGTATGTCAATGCACTCCTCTCGCCACTCACTTCTTTATCCCTGCACAAACTAACAATTTCAACACTTGCCTTTTTCCTTCACCTGCTTATTCCTTTGCTTTTGTTTTGAGGGGGAGAAGGATAGAAAGCGTGGAGAAATGAACTCGTTAAAAAATAGACTACACCTTGCTTGCACAGACAATAAAAAATTCCCCTTTTTTCTACAATGTACCTAAACAATGCACTTGTAAAATGTTATTTTTTTCTGTTAGCAAACACTCAATCATTTGAATGGCAGCTGTTATCGAAAGCCTGTTAAATATATGTACATTATGTACATATGTAGTGGCTGCCACATCCACATCTGCGATCATTTTTTTTCAGGAGGGAGATCCGCATTCAAAAACAAAATTTTGAATGGGAAAGTCAATATTGATTATGTGTGTGCATGCTCGACATGCTCATAAATCGAATTTTGAGTAGTAGCAAAGCAGTATGCAAATACTTTTTTTTTAAATTAGTACATTTCTCCTCATTCGATTGTTTTTCAATTTGCTACGGAGCACTACTCAATTTTAGATGAAGAGCGGAGAAGCGGTTGTGCCGCTTGGAAGATTTTTTTTTGGGAAGCTTCACATTTCCAGCTCATCGGAGCGAAAGCATTTGATTCGATAACGTTCACACAGAGAAAATTATAGTTTCCCGTACAACTTCTCTCTGCCATTTTTACATGACGGCGACAACGCAATTTACATTAGGACAAGTCAATATACCCGTTTTCCAAAAATGTGAGCTTTCGGAGTTATTACGAAACCGATAAGGAAGTGAGTTTTCCTAGGACTACGTTTTTTTTCTCCACAAAACTACTAAATTTCTGCTCTCATTTCAAACTTTAGCTTTATTGGCTGTGATAGCTCCAAAAGATGAGTTTGATACGCTACAGAGAGCTTCTCTCAGAAAAAAGACGATTCCTTGTCACGGAAGTTGCATCACTAATTCGATTAGTTCCATAAAAACGAAGATTCCATTTCTTCCGGGATACTCCAAAAAATCAGCATCTGCACTATAGCATCCTTTTTTCCTACTTTTTCTTATTCAAAGCAATACATGTACATTTTCTAGTAAAAGTTTTTTCATTCATTCATTTCCCGTTTCTGCATTCAATTCGGTGTAATAAGGAAGAAGAATTTTTTTTGCCACATCCTTTCCCATGCACTGCTTCATAAGGAAATTCCTTCAAAGGATTATTTTCTTCTTCTTCACAAGGTAGATCCTTTTTTGAAGGAAATGTTCATAAAAATAGGTTGTTTGGCTGCTTCACAACGACAATCAATAGTGACAAGACAATGTACGAAAGCTCCTTCTGCACTCTTCACGCAGCGTGAAATAAATTGAATTACACGAGAAAATAACAGAGCAGAGGCGGATACAGAGCTACTTGCATTGCACAACGAGAGCAAACAAACCCATCAGCATTCGCCATTCACATCACCATACCATTCCGATCCACCTTACAAAATGTACAAAGCAAAAGAAGAAACATTCTTCCCCGAAAGGAAGAAAACAATGTCTGAGTGACAAGAACGCAAACGAATTGCTGCAGTTGTCGTGCCGTGTCGTAAACATGAGGGGGAAAAGCAATCTTTCTTTTCCTTTTTTTTTACTCTATAACGGTATTTCTCTGATCTTTTTTTTTCTCTGTGATCACCATCATCATGGTAGCTGGTAGCACACACGAAAAAATGCGGAGATGAATGTACTAAAACAATTTATATTGATTGGAAAAAGGGCCCATTAAAAAATACGGGTTGAGTGTAAAAGACGAAAAAAAGAATTGTAATTCTCCGGTCGTCTCTTTTGTCTCATCGTCTCCTCTTGAAGGAGACGAAATGGTAGTGGCATGTGGAACGGCATAAATAAAGTGGGGAATAGGAGAAGGCTAGAGAGAGATAGTGAAAAATGGACGGATATTGGTTGGAAATGGAGAGCAAGGACAAACATGTTTATAATGTGGAGTGAGTGGGGCTTTAGTGAGTAGGACACAGCGAGCACGAGAAGAAGAATGGAGGAAAAATGGAAGAGTAGTTAAGAAGGACGACGGAGGAACATCGAGGCATGCACTGAAATCATGGTGTGGCTGAAGCCGTGAATAGTAAAAAAGAGCAAAAGTGCAATTTGGAGGAGACCAGGAGAAGATAGTAAAAAAAAATATAGCCCGTTTCGTACCACGACATCGCATCGCCAGCACCACACCATCGTATATTACATAGAGAATGGCGATGCAATATGCAATGCTGATGTAGGTATTTTGGTTTGGCTGTGAAGCTGTTTTTTAAAATGCTGAGAGTTCAAGCTCTATTTAGCCAAGTGTACAACCAATTTATTCCCATATCGAGGGAATGAAGTGGAAAATGAATATTGCATAATAATGGGGAAATCCACAATCCAATCCACTACAACGAGAAATAACCTTTTAAAGTGAGCGAGTTCAAAACAGAAATTATATTTTTTTGGCAGTCAACATATGTGCCATTAAAAATCAACGGCGAAAAATATGTAAATTCTGGTTTTTGCACGCGGACACAAAAAGAGAAGATGAGAGTTGAAGCTCTTTCTCCCTCTCTTTTTCTGCTTTAGCCCCATATTTTGCACTAAATTGAAGTGTTTCACAAAAGCCACACGATTATCATTTTTGGAGATAGCGAGCGACAGCATATTTCTCCGTATTTTTGCTGGGGGTTCCTCTGCATAAATCACAAACTACAGTCCTCAAAAGACTCTCTTCTGGGATCCATTTTCCGACAATGATGAGGACTGGGAGATGATGACGGAGATCATCATTCGCTCGCGAGTATCATGAACTCGAAAAACTGGGAAAACAACCACTTCACTTGTTTTTCTCTCGAAGCCCACAACCCACGCACTAAAAAAAGGTACTGAGGATGGAGGATGGAGAGCGCCGCTGGTTTGACGTGCAGTGCAGTGAATACATTTTTCTTTCAGATGACATTACGGTAAAAACGAGAGACGAGAACGACTCTTTTTTATTCGCGAAGAAGACACTACCATCTTGGGACTAATAGTAAATTATTCACAACGGCTCACAAACCAAAAAAATATAAACTCAGCTCCGGTTTTTTTTTCAGCTCCTTTTCTTTCCTCTTGTAGTGTAAAACAAAAAATATCTCTCCAAAAAAAATCTCACAAAAATACATTTTTCCCCAAAATAAGCAACAAAAACTGTAAAAAAAACTAAAACCGTCAACATTTCCTCATAAGTAGCTTGTCAGCTCAAAAATTTTCCTGTTTTTCTGGTGGCCTAAAAATCCTTCCCTTTTAAAAAAAACTTTCCAATTTTTCGTTCTGGTTTTTTTCATGCGCAACTCATGCAAATATCTTTTTGCATGACTGCGAAAAATACTCGTACAATAAATATGTCACCTAATTTCAAAGCGACTTTTCGCAGACATTCACTCTCCTACAAACTTTCATTACCACACTTGGTTAAGTTTTTCGCATTTTTTGCAAAAAAACACATATTTTTTTTACAAAATCACTTCTTAAAAACTACCACTTTTTTGTATTATTTTTTT
>JAHZND010003305.1:0-12455 GCA_027744115.1 Acrocyrtus sp. NNG-2020 | reverse complement strand
GATTTTAGTCATGATGATAGATTTAACTAACTCTCTGCAAAAAATTAAGACAGTAAATCGTAATTAATTAACATTTGATGATAAAGAACCTAATCTAGAAACATTTATAACGCACGGTTTTGGAGGCTTGCACATTCTGAAGAGGAAGAGCAGAATCTTCTCAACAAGATATATGACTAATAAGTAATTTAAAACCCAACCTTCCTATCCAACAACTGATAATAAAATTGAGCTGATTTACTAACTTGATACTAACTGCTCAATTTGTCAATAATGCGTCTTGATTTAAGTCACACCACAGCAGACAACACTAAAAGCACCTTTGCCTTTGCTTTTCCTACAACACCCGCAAAAATCAGCAGGCTTATGACGATCCTATTTCCTCTCATATTTAAATTTTACTGTCGTCAAAATTAACTCCATTTCTGAAGTTCTAAATGGAAGGAGGATTGTATTTGTGCAGATTGGAAATGGAAACGTACCTACAATGTACCTCTACAATGCTTATCAAAACTGCAACCTGCAACTGAAGACAAAGTGTACTTTTAATTAGCGCGGCTGTTTTTTCGAGCATGTATGAATGAAAATTAGTTGATTAGATCGTCCACATGTAAAGTGCATGTCTAGCCTAGGTACTATAATGTCACTGTCAATAAATCAACATCAAAAAGTGATGTTCTCATTTTATGTAATAAGCCTACGTTTCAAATCCCACGTTTCATGCACTACACAATGCATAGTGTGAGCGTACGCGCGATGATTGATGGTGATAGTACATTGGTGATTTACTAAACTATGTGCATGTGCCATGCACGATGAGATAATTATTAAAAATGGAATGTCATAAAACTGTCTTTCTTATCATGTGAAATGATGAAATGAGACAGAGAGAGGAACGCGAATAGTAGTAAATCGCGCTCTCGAATTGACTTAGGAATTCAATGTACATAACATAACATTTGTCATCTATTTTAGGTTAAACATCTAATAAAAAAGATGACATGTCCAGAAAATTCCAATTAAACCGGTAAAATTATGACAAGTGTGCGGCAACTGTGAGTCTATAAGGACCTCTTGCGTTTTTTCTATGTTACCGTTATAGCTAATCTTTTAACAAACTAAAAACATAAGTTCATAAAGATGAAAGTAAAGCATCTAGACCATCTCTTGATTCTTGCTATATTACATACGTGAAAACGTGATGGATTATTCCATTTATTCCATATCATTCATTTTCCCATACTCCAAAATAATTCTCGCTTTATACCCTTCAACAAAATATCAGAAAATTGCATATTGCTAGAAATTACCCTTGGGCTACCTAATCAAAAGATTTTGAGTCGAATTTCATATAAATGCAGCCTTCACCCTGCTCTCCCACACATTCCATGATATGGATATAGCACCACGGACAATGCCGCCGGATAATGCAACTTAAAAAATTTCCATTGAAATTGAAACAGGGTCTGGAATTTTTTTTGGCTGCACAATCAGTATAAAATGATAGGGTTATAGAGCCTCTATAATAGAGGAACTACGAAATAAGCCGACCAACATCGAATGAACATCGTCATATTTATTTCAGGTCGTAGCAACAGCCAGAAAGTGCTGAGCAGAAAGGAAGAGCCAACAACAGGACAGAGACATGCAACTACATAAAATTGTGCTGTAATAACTTGGAAGACTTGAGTAATATGGATATGGAATGTTGGAGTTGGATATGAAATGTCTTGCTAAAAAAAATTCTACCTTCAACCTTCCTTACCGGCTCTTTTTCTATATCTTCCATACACTTGCACTTGTCCGTATAGGCAAGCGCACTGCAATTTACAGTGAAGAACTGGCTAAGCATATAAGCCAACTCATTCCGAATCTCCATTTTCCCTATTCCCTCTTCTCCACACTCCTAACATGTATGCATCGTACGACAGCAAGAGTAACCTTGAAAGTTTGAAACTGAAAGGGTTAGCTTATTCCGAGGAACTAGCTAGCTTTTTGAAAAACTTTCCCCTTCAATATTTTTTTCGATTTTATGAAATCGATCTAAAAGAGTTCGATAAATGACAATGTACCTATTAAACTACTATGCTATTAGCGTGACGCTAATCCGTACACTATGAAGGCAAAAGTTAACATTGGATGACATTTTACTAATTCTATCCTCACCCAATTACTCTTATGAGCAGCTAGATTTGGCATTCCAAAATCAGATTTCAGGGGAAAATGTCAATGCACGGAATAAAGTCTTAATTGCATTTTTCAGCTACCTCTATTTTAAAGAATTTTAGCAATAAACTTTTTCTCCTTATCTGGATCAATATTTCAAGAATTAAGTGAGTCTATGGTCTTGCTCATCCTCTCCTAACTAAATGCAATTGTGCGTAAAGGAATGCGGGAGGATGGTTATTTAAAGATAGTTAAAGTAGAATTGATCGTTTCTGCTTACCTTTGTCTGGGTATCCAGTAGAACAATTGCAAATATTTGCGCTGAAGAAGCGGAGAGCAACTCTTCGTGGATGCTGGCCAAGGGTAAATGTGACGAATATTCTTGTCGGCATGAGCTTATGGAGGTGCGTAGAGCTGTGCCAAACGATCATGGGATTTGATGACGTGATGTGAGTCCTATACAGCGTTGGATAGGGAAGGCGTTTTCCCAGCTTGTAGTATTAATGCACTACACTTTTTACCCAGCAACTACCAACTACTCCTCTTCTCCGGTTCTACTATAAACCGGTCATTATGCACTCTCTGTGTGGAATTGTGGATATATGGAAGGAGCACGTGAACTATACATTTTCATGCTGGATCGAAGTAATAAGCAAGCAGCTTTCCATTGCCAATGCCAAGAATGAAGAAGTGAGCACAGTACGAGCGAATAGATATGGATATGTCCAAAACGAGTAGCTTCTTCCTGAAGGAAAACCTATATCCTCAAAACCGCATAGAAAGTTAGGAATAATAGTGCATGATAAGGTATAAACCAGTTTACAGACCTCATAGCCAGTCGTTCAGTCATTTAGCAGGCATGCAGAGCAGTGGATCAGTAAGTATATTCGGCATGAATTCGTCATGCATTATAATATTCAGCTATATCCATATCCAGTGCACCAGTAAACTACCTACTTAATGCTAACTACCTAAATTAACAATGGAGGAGATGCAAGATTATATGTAGCAATGTAGCAAATAGTAAATTATGCTGAGCATTTCGTTAGGATGGAATACGTGGAACCTGTGGTATATGGAGATATTTTTAGGTAGCAAGAAGATGGAATTAGACTTCAAAATTTAGTGCTGCGAACGAGAACCAAAACTGCCAAGCTGCACCTTCACAATTCACCCTCAAATAACTAATGGCTGTGCTCCTTCCTTGTAAAACAACAGTGGAAGCACAGTGACAGAATGCAGAAAGGAAGGATATGCACTCATACAAATAGGTTATCATATTATACCATCGTCAATTCAAACTTGAAAGAACCTTCAACCCATATGAATTGTACTAGAGACGGCCGAAACTGAACTAATTAAATCAGTCAGCCATCTTCATCTTACTTAAAGCATTTTTATTACTTATTTAGGCTGTTACATTTTTGGCAGTTACATAATTTGGCCATGGAGCTCCGCAATAAAACCATTTTTACTTTCTTCTGACTTTACCATTAACCCAAACTAAACTTAGCGATAAACTTTCATTCATTCTTAACATGAACCATGTATCAAATTATCAGCTCATTTCTCTTCTCTTCCTTCTTCCATCTTTTGAAAAACATTTTTTTGAGGATTTCATTTAGAAGACCAGGTAAATGGTAAAGATGTTTTTTAAGATGGGGGCAACGTAACGGCAAACTGCAAAGGACAAGAAGCACATGACATGACGCTTCAGTTCTCGCAGCCTTCACAATTTCACATGCACATGCACTCGGCACATGGAAAGAGGCTCTTGCCAAAAGCCAGAGGCTGATTTGGCTGACATCGAGTGGAATGGAGATGGAGACCGTCACCATCAACATGTATCCTTTCCACACGCAGAGCAGATGAGAGCACACATGCTCTCCCTTTTCTTGTTTTCTTGGACTACGTGCGTGCACCGTGCACTACACTTCTCATAATCGAGCACTAACTTTTTTAATTAGCACTTTTACCACGAATATTTACCGAGTGCAAATATGTACATTAAAACAGCGACATCCACAACAGGCTTCTAACCGCTATAAGCCATTATAAGCCCATTATTTTGTGCTCTTAATCTGTGTTCCAGTCCGCCAGTCATTCTAAAAACCTTAACGTAAGTTTTTATCCTTGTTTACGCAATGTCTTATTAATGCCGCTATTAAAAGTAGTCTATTCAGCGAGAGATATATCACACACTGCTAGGATTATGCCAATTTCTGCCATTAGTATTTAAATATATGTGCATTTTAACTTTTTCCAGATTTTAAAAGTGTTTACCAGTCACATCTTTACGATACGAACTCCCAACGAACGAAGTTAAATAAAGGTTCGATTATTTTATTTTAATTTCATGTTTTTATAGTATTTTTGTAGCTTTTGGTGTCCTATATCCCACTATCTATTGTGAGTTCCCCAATCCCAGTCCATAATTATGACTATCCAATATTATGACCTCCTCTCTTGAAGTTTAAGAGCAGCAGTAGGCAGTAAAAACGATAAGCGTGTCCTCTTCTGCTATCCGTGTAGTATGGCTTATCAGTCAAAGTCAAGCAGAAAGTCAACCATTTGAGAGTGTACATAAAAGTTCTTATCAGTTGCTGATCACCATTTTTACACACCGGCATAGCATGTGGAAGTGCATGCGTTTCTTATGATATCCTGTTGGTTTGCATTCGGTGTTTAGTTAAGTTGGGGTGTCTCAGCATCGAAATAGTTACCTAAAAATTAACTGCAAAGTATAGTTGCTGTGTCCTTGATTAACTAAAGTAATAGGATAGGGGTTATTTTTAGTTATTAAACTGCTTTCTAAAAGTTTACAAAAATCTTAACTTTAACATTTAAATGTTTTCATGCTTTGCAGATATTCTCAAACAGTCACTGTTAGTAAAGAAATAACTTCAATTACTTGTCAACATGGCGCAGTCCAAAGGCCCAGTACCTGCCACAATTCCCAACGGGATCAAATTTCTCTTTGGAGGTCTAGCAGGGTAAAAGTCATTCCTTGTGATATGCAAATAAATTAACACGTGACCGGCTAGTGAAAAGTAAATTATAACTTTTAGTCTAAATGTTGGCATGTCGTTAATTTTAGGATGGGGGCCACATGCTTCGTGCAGCCACTAGATCTAGTAAAAAACCGAATGCAGTTGAGTGGCGTCGGTGGAGGAAAGAAAGAGTATAAGACCAGTTTCCACGCGTTCCGAGCAATCGTTCAAAACGAGGGAGTCTTCGCCGTTTATTCAGGTCTTTCTGCAGGACTTCTCAGGCAAGCAACGTACACGACGACAAGACTTGGAATTTACACATGGCTCTTTGAACAACTTTCTGGGTAAGGCTTATTATCACTTCCAGAACGATTTCGATACAACTTCCTTAAACTAACTTGAAAACAGTTTTCAGTTTATTAAAGATATTGTCTGTAAATATTCTAATTTCTTAATTTTACTTAAGACCCAATGGCGAGCCCCCAGGTTTCCTAATGAAAGCTGTAATTGGAATGGCTGCCGGTGTTGTGGGAGCATTTATCGGAACACCTGCCGAAGTGGCCTTAATCCGAATGACAGCTGATGGGCGGTAAATATTCCTATCGTTAGTTAACTACTTGGAACTTAGTAAAAGTTCCATGCGATTTGAGACTTATTAAATTTAAAATATGTTGCAGACTTCCTGTAGCGGAAAGGAGGAACTACTCGAATGTATTTAACGCGCTTCTCAGAATTACCAAAGAGGAAGGTGTTGTTACACTGTGGAGAGGAGCGATTCCGACAATGGGAAGAGCTATGGTAGTGAATGCCGCTCAATTAGCGTCCTATTCACAAGCTAAGCAAAGTCTCGTCGCTACCGGTACGTGTTTATGTGCTATATAAAAGCAAGCTTTGAAACAGCATTAACAGCAAGTTTGTGAGTTGGTGAAAAACTAAAAACTTCTAACTTCTAAACTTCAATTCCTTTTAACAGAAGCATTTTAGGAATTAAAGATGCCAAAGGAGGTGGCTTGTAATTTCCAACTTTAAAGAGTTAATTCCGTAGTCATAAATTTTAGCTAATGACTGCAAGTGCAGGTTCAAATTTAGTATTGAGTTTACAAAAGCAGGTGACATCATCAGATAAAAAGATTATGGTAAAGTTAGTTTACAGATAAAAAGTCTTCATAAATTGCTATCGTACTGATTTTATTTTTAAAAGGGCATGGCACTTTGCTAGATCCTCTTGCCAAGCACAACCCAGCGAGAAAAACCATAATCATTGCACTCATTAGCAGACTGAACATTTAAAAAGCAAATAACTTTTACCAAATCGAAACGTAACAAGAAAACAGAGCAGTGTCCTCTACCAATATCCTCCCCGTAGCTCTCTCGGGCGCATTTTTGTGTCTGTCCAAAAACAATCATTTTTAGAGCCAAAAAAATACTTAAACCGGTTAAATAAAAAAAGAATTTGTCTGGTATAAATCTGCGTGCTATGGATTTCTAAATAGTGTGATAGTTGATAGTAGCTTTCCTTTTGTTAGAGCAACCGACAATAAAAGGATGAGTGGTCGATGGTGAGTGGATGTCAAAAAGCTTTAATTAAATACTAGATTTATTGTAAACAGTAGACTGGATAGTGAGTGGATAGTAAAGAAAACATATTAAATTACCTTTCTCGCATGCTAAGGGTATACTGCACTGTGAAGGTATGTTTAAGTAGCAAGTTTAATCGTAAGTGTATTTAGCACGTTCATTGTAAATGAAAGGTTATTTTAAAAAGGTGCAAGAGTCGAGAACATGAACGTGTATGAGAAAATACAATAATAAAATAATTATTTGAAAACTTAATAATTTTTTTTCACATTGTGTTTATTACTGAATACATCGGTTCAGGTTTTGTTACAAAAGGTACATAATCTGTCACTCGTAAAACACACTTTACAAATTATGAAATACTTGGTTTGTTGTAGTACTCACCCACAGTTTTCTCTTCAAACGAAAAGAAACGACAGTGACATTTGAAAATATTACTGGCTAACTGTTTAGTAACTCTTATTAAAAATCTCTAAATAATTTAACGCTTTAAATAAGTTAGCTAACCCTAGTGAAAAAATTTGTTTTGATATGTATTGATTCGACACGCGAGATTTCTGTTTTTGATATGTTTGCGTTCCATAAACAGTCATCAATTTTTACAATTAGTCATTCCACACCTAACCCTAGCTAATATTTAATTTGTGCTATGAAGGAAACAATTTTCTATATTTTGTAGTTAACATGATTTGATATGTCTCACTGTTTCAGTTTGCTAACGAAAAAAGTTTGTTCCAACCAACATCCAAAAAACTTCTACTTTATGAGTGCAGAGTTGAAACGAGTTTCTATAGGTAGAGAGATGATATATATTTTTTACATTATAAAATTTACATTTAAAGTTTCCTAAGTCTAAGTGCATAATCATAATCAGTGCGTTTAAGTTGATATGTGTATAGTTGGTGCCTTTGTAAAAGTCTGTACTGTTACTCTTTCTGCAGAAACTGAGATTAGTAAAGTGATTCAAAGGTTGTTGATGATATGTTTAAGTAGTGATTTAAGAAGACGTTCTGAAAACTGAAAATTGCTACGAGAGAACCATCACAAGTTTACAATTATTCCCCTCTCGACTGTACACTTATTTTATACACACCAAAAATTAAGTTCTTTTAAAATTATTACTGTTATATAAAATGACACGCTTCTCGAAAATTTGTGGCGTTGCCAAATGCATCAAAGTAGTGATCGTGTAAAAACCTGACTAAATTTTCCATAGGGCAGAATTGGGCAGAGGGAGGAATCTCCCTGCTACCACTGCCTGCTCCCTTCCCCACACCACCCCCAAATTGATATGTCGCTTTCTCACTGAGATTGTTGTTGCTAGACCTGACTATACTATTTCTACAGAAAGAGATCTGGCTGGTAACGGCTATTCCGTTGTAGACTACTCTAAAGTAGTGTTTTCGAGGGGAGTTCGGAGGAACGTTTGTCTTCCGGTAGAACTCGAAGATGAGGCGTGACCCGTATGGCGGCAGGTGAATGTCTGGATGACTGTCAAATATGCCAAGAGCACCTGTGATAATCTGCAGGGTAGTGTCATGTCCGGAGAACACGGCCACTCTAGTCTTGCTAAGGGAGGACTTGACGGGGGGATAGTAGTTGTTCCCCATAATAGAGGATGAAAGCAACGAGGAGGCTTGCTGGAACTGGAATTGGGTTTGAGCACCGTGGTAAGAGGAGGAGTGCTGTGCGGCGGAGTTTTGTGTGGACGCGGCGGAGATCATTTTCAGTGCGAGGTTTACAATCTCCCTCATAAGACCGTAAGAACTGAGCAGATAATACTTGCGATTTTGACTTAGCTTTTTTAGACCTTCGTTCTCCAGCTCGATGTAGCGGATGAGGCGAGACAACTCCTCGGAGCGGACGCACGAGGCTCTCCCCTCACCGTTGAAAGAGGAGAGGTTCCTAAGACTACCCAACCACGACTTCCGGGTTGGCTTCTTGTCCCCGCGGCATGGGAGTTTGGTGTTGTGACAGAAGTACACCAGCAGCGAGTCCAGCAACGCTGTTCCAGTCTTTTTGAAGTTGTCTTCGTGAAGAATTGAGTTGAGGTGGTCAACTAGCTTCATCATGGCCTTCTTCTCTGTAATTAGAATGAAAAAACATTTTATTCTACAAATTCTGAAGAATTTAAACTATTTTTTAGCGCAATTATATTCGCAACCCTCGCCTGATTGTTCCGGTTTGTACTTTAGCATTGCGGATTTCTTCAAGCGGTCGACAGCGCGACAGGTGCAGTCATTGAAACAGAATGTGATACTCTGGCTCTCGCGAATAGTTGTGCTTTGAGTGAGGTACTTGGGGCCGACCAAGCCGTAGAGGAAAGCGAGGAGACTTTGGAAAGTTCTGCGATAGCGCGTGGAGTAGGAAACGACTTTGATGGGTATTCCATCACTGAGCTCCTTCATCCCGCTGCTCGTGGCGAAGTTATTGTTGCTGAGGCTATTGAAGTTACTAGCGTAGTTCTGGCTAAAGAGTGTGCTTTTGTATGTTGAGCGTATCATCTTCCCTAGAGTGTACAGCTGGGAGAAGCCAGCCTGTGTCAGCTGACCTAGGCTACATTGGCTGCTGGGTGGCACTTTCGGAAATGTGTGGAACGGCCCGATGAACTGAGAGTAGCCCGGAAGCTTTGGCAGCGTGTCCGTTGAAAATTTGAACAGGTTGTGCACTTCTGGGTTGTCCGTGGAGCAGTTGATGTGGGACACGTTTCTGCTTCCCACGTGAGTTAGTGGCCCCCGATCTCCGTGTCGAAATAGAACTATTATGGAATCTATCTTGAAATCGGGTGCTTGCACGTCTGAAATAGGTTAAGTTGAGCGTCGATTAGTTTTTAATTATATTATCAGTAAGTACTATTAACGAAAGATGCATTGATACTTCCCACATTGGTGTATAATTTGCTTGAAAGTTTGGTCTTACTTTCGTCGAGAGCTTTCATTCCTTCAGGATGATTGCAGAGGCGCTCTGGAGAAGGAGTTTCCGTTTCCCCTTCCTCATCGTCCAAAATATCATAGGTGTAGCTAGAAGACATGTCGCGAGCTCTCTCCGCGCCACCATCACGTTTTCCAGTTCCTGTTGCAAAGGCCGTTTGATCATTTCCAGTGTAGTAGTGGTCATCTTTCGCGTAGTTGCTGGAAGTGCGCTTGCTGCTGTGAACTTTGCTCGGATTCTCCTTCGTCACCTGGATAGCTTCATACTCTTTGTCGATGTAGTCCAAACCCCGTCTGACTTAAGGCCGATAACTCTGATCCTCCGTGGTTCAGATACCAATACAAACCTTCCCGAAAAGAATAATTTGCTCATTAAAATTAAATGTTAATTGAGAATTAATTAAAGTGTTATATTAGTACTTAAGCACATTTACTGTTTCTTACCTATCGAAACAAAAATGAGCCATGCTAGCAGATATGCGTAACACTGTGCCGCCCGGGCTTTTCCAAAAGGAGGCATGACAAGAGGGTTCCTCCCTGGACACGTTTTTCGCACGAAGAGAAGTCGTTGAGTATTAAACGCATTTCACATGTCACCTCCAACCCTCTGTCAACTCTCTATCTTCAGCAATTTTCAGCAAGTCACTAGTTGCAGTTGCCTCCTCACACAAATTTCAAAAATGTTCGCTGGAACAATTGGACTTTGTTGCCACTTCATTATCCCCTCAAGCCTAATCATGTAGCTGCAAAAGCACTAGAAAATATAACCGCAACATTTTTAGCACTTCAATAACAACAAGCAACTAGCACTACTTCCCGGCAGTGAAGCCATATTTTCTAGTAAATTTAATAATTGCACCTGCCTCACTATTTTAAAAGGATAGGAGAGGAGTGAGATGTGTCCAGGGAAAGGATAAAAAGGGATAAAGTCCGGACTAGGATTTAATGTTTGGAGGAGGACTGTTAGCTTAACTAGGAATAAAAATAAATGAGGAGCGTTGAGGGATGAAAGGAAAGTCTGTTTTGGCTTTCACTTGTGCAAAATGTAGATTTTTCACATTTCGCTCTGGGGATTAGAGGAGAGGAGCAGGATGTTGTAGGAAGGGGCGTGTTTTTGATAGCCAGGAAGGAAGTGGAGTAAGGAAGAGAGGAGAGCGATACATATATAAAAATTGAAGGGTGGTAACGGACACCTACTTTCCTCCGCTCCTTATCTACAACATATGTAAAGTGCGAGGCAACTGCACATGGTGCGAGTATTTCCGAATTTCTTGAGCCAGTCTGGCACGGCCTTTTCCGGAACGACTTTCACCAAGCCCCATTCATTACTACACACCGTTTCTGATGGGCACTCACCAAAAAATGTAACCTGGTGCAGATCCAACTTCCAAGTTCCCTAATACCCTGTGCCTTGAATAATCTGCACTTCCCATCTTCCCACATAACAACAGGCTCAAAAATAAATCCCGACAAGTGAGTGTTGAGCAGTGTTAGGTACTGCTGGGAAAAATTGGTAGTGCAGTAGAGATATGTGTGGGGTAGGAAGGAGGTAGTAATAAAAAGACCTTTTCTCGCTCAGCAAGTTTCCCTTTTCGTTACGAGCTGGAGCTCCTGCTACATTTCTAGTTTATGTGCTCCTTGACTGGGTGGCAGGGGAAAAGTTGCACTTTTCTCCTTACAGCTTACTGCAAGCTCTTGAGTATTATGTGGGCATTGTGCATTGTTACGAAATGATTTCTCTCCAAAGTATGCTTATCTCTTTTGCAATGCGCCAACTTTCTCTTTTTCTCCATTTCGCCAAATTTTTATTACCTAAGAATACCCTTTCATTTTTCATGACTTCCACAAAATTTTAGCCCATTCCTTAAACTCAACTTGATTACGTTATGCTTGGTTTTTCATAGTTTCTCTAATCTTATCACATATCGCCCTGCTGAAAAACATCTTCATCATCATCATCTCCACTAGCAAACTTTATCTGATTTATTTTTCTCTTCGCTTATCAACCTCTTTTCAATGTTAATGACATTTCTCAAGGAGAATATGTCAAGGATTTTGCCTTTCACAGTTCTTTGACCAGCTGGCTATTGCCCAGCAGTAATATGGTTCCTAAAAACGGTTCACTTTTACACATTTTTTTACGTTTTACTTTTCATTTGTTGCGCAATTACAGCCCCTCTCAATACTGAATAACGCCCTTTGTCTCCAGCGGTAATTAGTGATTAAAACGAAACTCAGATACCAATTTGCCTTTTCCATTTGGTAACATTTACTATACGTCAGATTATCTCACTACGCCTCACCTTATTTTGTTTACATACACAACTTTAACTACAATTAGGCACATTCATTAAGTCAACGGACAATCGCTGGTTTGTTTGCGCACCTTCCTTTACGTAAGAGATGTCATAAGACTCATTCAGCTCCAGATGTAGCCAGTTTAAGTTAGGGGTAGGCCCACCCCACAAAAAAATACTTATCAGCTTTCATCATATCATCAGATCACTTTTGATTTTTTTGTTTGTTGTGAGTGGCTCTCATATGAAAGAGAAATTTTGTATTAGCAAAGTCATTTCTTTAAAATTTTCTCAGTATTCTATCTTTCAGGAGGTTATCTTGGTATCGGTTATCAGTGGCAGTTTGGGTAGTGGAATTGTCAGGCCATAATATTATTACATTATGTAGCTGTGTTTTTGCCTGCTCATTTTTTTTATTATTTGTCCGGGACTGTATGTGGGATGATGCGATGTGACAATTCTCAAAAATAGACTTATTCAAAGAGAGCCATGTC
>JAHZND010003304.1:0-23612 GCA_027744115.1 Acrocyrtus sp. NNG-2020 | reverse complement strand
AAAAGTTCTCCCGTTTTTAATGGAAGCAAATACAGAAATCCTACTGGTTTTTTGTGTAAGGAACTGCACACTCAGTCCCTGAGAGATACCTAAAAAAAAGTTTTCTTATGAAAAAATATATATAATAGTTTTTAAAGAAGGCGAAAGATAAATAATGCACCAAGAAAAAAAATCACTGTCAGGGAGTTGTTGAAGGGAAATCGATTAAATTGTGTCGCATATAGGGAAAGAAGGATAGAACACGAATGAATAATATAGAAGCGTGACTCTGACTCTTTACAAAGCTATACCGCTTGCTATCCTCCTTTCTCTTCAAGGAATAAAAAAAGGCTGCCTCCTTGAGCGTTGATACGACATGAATTCACGAGAATTTTTGTTGGAAGGAAAAAAAATTTTTTGTGAGGGAAGCAAAAAAAGTATATGACTTTTTAATGATGTTGGAGTAGAAAAAAGCCTGTTCTTTTGTGATGGGTAAAGAAAGTATCGTTATCTGACAGATGTCTGGAGTTGGATCATCACAAGAAGGAAAAAAAATCCTTTTTTATAACGGGAAACAATCTTCTTCTATCCCGCTTTCCTTAAGTTTTTTTCTGTGTAAACAGATAACAATTTTTGAATAGAGTTTTCTGTCATGATGATGACGGTGGTGGTGGTGATGTTGGCGGAGTGACGAGGGAGAGAAAAAAAAAGAAAAAAAAAACTTTCTTCTTGTGCTAGAACTAGAAAATGTGTCATTTCTTCTAGTGATATTTATATGAGGACAGAGACGAGTGTATGTTTAATTAAAAGCGCATCACCACTACTCAAGAAAAAAAAGAGACAGTAAAAAAAGTTTAAAATTAAAAAGGAATCGACAGTAATGTTCCATGCAGAACATGCAACAACTTGTCAAAGGGAAATGCCGAGCAGATTACGTTGTCTTTCCCGGTCGTTGTACTGGGGAGGTGGGGGAGTGTCCTCGATGTGCTGCTGGAACTGGAACTTGAAGAGGAGACTTCATCTCGTCACAGCCAAGAGATGGGTCCTCCTCTGCATCTTGGTCACGCTGGGGCTGTTTCTCTACACGTCGTCAACCCATCGGACTCCAGCGCATACGCCGCTTTATGGGTAAGTCTGAATTTCTAATATTTTTTTTCGGAATTTCTCTACAGCTAGGCAGACCAACCCGTATGATTAGCTTTCGCTTTTGTTCATTCTTCATTCTCGTAAAAGAAAGTGACATGTTTGGGATCAGTTGTTTTTGGCTGGGGAAAGTTGCTATTGCTGTGTTCTCCATTGTTCATGCTACAACTTCCACTGCTGCTTTTTCCACAGACGCATTTATATATTTTTTCAAACAAAAGAAATCCTTTCCAGAGTGAATTGCATGATGGTGCAGTCCAATCTCAAGAAAAAAAAGTTGATGTCAGTTTGCTCCATTCCAACCCTTTTCTTTTTCTCCCACTTGTGTAAATAGCTGCCACAATAAAGAGAGGCATGTGAAAGCGCATCTTCCCCACTCCCCAAGCACACAAGCACAGCAGGATAACAGTCTATTCCCATTTTTTCCTTTAAAAAATACAAAGTGCAGGCATCGAGAACTCTATTATTTTTCTATTGACTTTATACGTCCGCCTCCATTTATAAAGCTGGGGAAAACTGGTGTGCATGCACTTCCCTCTCTGACTTTCTTCTCTTTCTGCTCAACATTTATCTTTTCCCTTTTCTCTTTAAAAGAAAAATGCTTACTTATTGTCCCTGTGCGTCTTCCTCACTCGTATTTTGAGCGATGTTTCTGGCATTATTGCTATTGTGAAAATGGCGTTTGTTTTTTCTCTTTTCCAACACAGAAGCTATTTTTCTGTCTCTCCAGCTACTATCCCTTTCTTGAGAAGGAGAAAAATCATTTATTTTTTAAAAACCTTCTTTCTCCTGTTTAAAAAAATAACTCTTTTTCTTTGCACTCATCATCATCATGAGCATCATGATCGCCGTGATCTTAAAAAACTTTTTTAAGATCTAAAAAAGTATACGGAAGTACTAAAAAATGCAAAGAACAATGCTTCCAAGTAAGTGGATTTGTGAAGCAATTTGCTTTCTTATTTTCCTCTCTTTTGAATACCTATTCGTTGCCCATTTCAGCTTCATGTTCTGAGGACACTATATATATTTTTCAGGGCAATAATGGCCGTTAGAGCTCTCATTTCTTTGGGAATAGCTCACTCACTCGCTCACTCCTCAACCCGTACATTTTCTCGATCCGCGGAAAATTCCAGGGAGAGCACTGAATTCAAGCTGAAATACCCTTGTAATGTCGAACAGCACTCGAGAATGATACCCGAGCTTTGTGTTCCATTCCATGCCTGTTTTGTGTTTTTTTCGTTCTCGTTTCATTAAACAATTTTTTTTTGAGAGAAAAGGAAAAGACACAGCAAAGTTATGCCATTTCAAAATATATACAGTCCGCTATTTTACCAATGCTGTTTGCAATTGCCAGCAGGAGAGGAGAAATTGTCACTTGCCTGCCATACCAGGCATAGCGCTATTTCGCATAGCATGGCAAAAAAAACTACTATCATCATTATACATAGGCTCGGTTTCGGCTACACAACGTCACGGGGAAAGCATTCACAATGGAATGCCTGCAATGTGCTATTTATTGTACATATTATTTCATTTTGTTCTCTCAGTTGATTTATTCCCCTAATATATTTTCACCAAAACAAAATATCCCAGTTCTATTATTATATCTGTCATGAAGCTCTCCGCTGAAAATGCCTAGATAACCTGGCTTTTCCGAATGAGGAATAAATGGCGAGGACTCTCTTTTCCCTTTCCTCTCTCGTTTTCTCAGCGCTGCTGATGCTGGGAGTTTACTATTGTGCTTATAGCAAAAAAAAGGATTGTGCTGTGCTGTAGGTATCAAAATAGATATTCATTCCAAAAAAGCGCTCTTGGGAAGGAGATGGCATATATTCGTGCAAAGATCCGCTCGCCTTAGCGAAAATCTGAAACTGAGAAGGGAAGCAGTTTCGCCTTCGATTTTCTCCCACACCCGCTCCAACAAAATTATATCTTAATTTTCCTGCAAACACAATGCCTTTTCAAACCCATTATGTAGTGGTATGACCCTATTGTTTCCTCCAACCTATGTCTGCACACTGCACTGAGCACAATGCGGCCGCCCACATACCTCGGAATTATAATCCTTACAATCCATCTACGCACAAAAAAAAATACGGAAAAGCGCTTGGAAGGTGTTGTCGTCCCTGTTATTACTCACCCGTGTGTAATCTTTCATAATGTCATTATGGCTTCAACACCATGCTATTCTTTAGCAGTGTGAATGAGAATTTTCGGCTGGTCGGCGATGGTGGTGTCGGTGCACACTGCACAATTCCATATCGGGCACAACTGAAAAAAAGAGGACTTGAGCCGCGCTGCAGTTTTCCCCGTTCTGAAAAGCACGGAATTAGGAAGGCATGTCTGCCACAGTCATCATCATCCAGCTCCCGCTGAGTGTTTCACGAAAAGAATAGGATTTAACGATTTATTGTGCGGAGTGAGAATGAGTCCATGAGTCATCCTCTAAAAAAAGAGGGAAAAAACTATTTCCCCTTTTTTTCTATTCTCTGCGACAAGATAGGGCTCATGCTATGAGGATAGTATACTGCCATCGGGCACAATTTTCAAGTAATTTGCTACCACTCTCATAATCAGTGTTGATGGGGGTGGTGGTGGTGGTGGATTCCCAATAGTCTGTATAGTGAGACGACAACTAACTTGATGTAGATGAATTTCCTTTAAAAAATCTAATCAAATCTGAGTTATACGAGCTCTTGGTGAACTCACTCGGCTGTCGCGATTCCCATCCTAGCTAAAATAATTGTAGTGAAAAATACGTGTAGCTTTTTAAAGAAAAAGGCTGTTATCGAACTAGTTAGCCAGATTAGGACTAGCTCATCATCGTTATATATTCAAGTTGCATACTCGGAGTTTTGTAATCAGCATTCAGTCTTCTTCCTTTGCCTTTCCTTGACAGTGTCAAGTAAATGGGGGAGATTAGAAAGATGAGATGGAGGAGAAAAAAGAAGGAAATTAGAAAAAAATCTTTTTTTTTCTCCTCTCTTTTTCATTTATTTCTAGTCTGCTACACTTGTTATGAGTGTGATTGTGTACTATTTTTATGGTAGGAAGATGAACAGCGTTATAATAAGAAACTCTCTTTCCCACTTCCCAGTTACAACACAAAGCATATTATTACATCAAGACTTGATGATCATAAAGAACCGGCTGAAAAACATGTTTGCAAAGTTTTCTAGAAGAAAAAATAATTTTGGACTTATCAAAGTTGGAGTAAATTGCCTTCGACTCGCATAGTATTTTCTTCTCTTCTCTCCTTCTCTCGTTCCATCCTTCTGTCCCAATTTCTCGAGAAGGACAAAAGGAGACTAGCAACGACCCTTATATAAACATATTTTAGCACTTCCATTAGTACACTTTCTTTCCAAAGTTCATTTTCATTTCTCGCATTTCTCTTTTTCCCTTTTCCTAGTCTCTCATCTCTTTTACATTTACGTGTCTCTTTTTACAAATTTGATTTCTTCTCTTAAAAAGAAAAAAAAGCAGGAGAGAAAAAAATCTCGTTCCTTTTTGCTTTTAGCACTTCCATTAGTACACTTTCTTTCCAAAGTTCATTTTCATTTCTCGCATTTCTCTTTTTCCCTTTTTCCTAGTCTCTCATCTCTTTTACATTTACGTGTCTCTTTTTACAAATTTGATTTCTTCTCTTAAAAAGAAAAAAAAGCAGGAGAGAAAAAATCTCGTTCCTTTTTGCTCCTCGCTGTATGTGCTACATATACTTGATTTTATTCTCTCTTTTTTTAAAAAAAATTCATATATAAAGGAAGGCTGTGCGTTCTGAAAAAATAGAGCTCGTCTTGTTATAAAGAGCATACTTGTCAACACATTTCTTTTTTACATCCATTATCTCCTCGAGAGTATTTTTTTCTCTGTGGATGGGCTTCTCTCTCAAGACACGCTTTAATGAAATACGGCTCTCGCACATACCTATTTACTACCTCTCTCTAGGAAAGCTCTCATAAACGGAAAAAAAGCTCGGCAGCAGCGGAAAAGTACAGAACAAGCAAGGCGAACAGCAAACAAAGCGCTGAATGGTGATAACAGCGATATGGCGATGGTGATGAGCAGAGTTTGCAAGAGCGTTGTTAGTTTTTATGATAGTGCCGCGCTAGTTTTTCTTTCGGTACGGAGCCCTTGTAAATAATTCCTGCATTGCCTGCTGGAGCTGGAAACTGGATACACAGAAATATCCAGAGTCATCATCTCTCACAGAGAAAATGTCATAATTTTGATGATGGGATGCTTTTTAATTTGAAGTACGTGTGTTATCAACTTTTTATCCTGGAACACGCATAATTTTTGCCATTTTATGCATAAATCGTATTACGCTGACGTGGGGTGGGAAGAGCTGAAAAATAATAATGGTTTTTTCCTTTTGTCACGAATTCCTGGTTACAAATGATAATGTACAGGTACAATTTCATAATTTTCGACAGCAGAAAAATTGCGGCTGTGCTGGTGCGATGGCTGATAGGGAAAAAAATAAGTTTTTTTTTCGTTGATGAGCTGAGGACATGGACGTGCCGCTGAGTATTTTTGCGCGCAATAAATTTGGGAAGAGGGGAAATTCATGCGTCCTGCCAAATTAGAGAGCCTTTCCAATCCTGAAAAATAGGTTTTCGTAGCTGTCGTCCTTTTAGTCGGGTAATACATTTTTTTTGTGAAAAATGTTAGCGTTGATACGATGATAGCTCCCAAAGTACGGGAAAGTGAACAATCATGGAAGTATTATTCCGTGTCCAAGGAGGAAAGTCACACTTTCCGAAATGACGTTGGAAGTAAGTCAAGTCAGGCTTCATATAGCGCTAATAACCATCATCATCACCACGTCATTTTCTCTCCTAGCCTATTTCCCCAGCTGTAAGAATGTGAAAAGGGTTAGGAAAGTGTAATGTGGAAATAACGAACATGTTTCATATGCTCGAAGAGAACATTTCATTGTGAATTGTCCAATTCGTTTCCTTTTGGATTTCCACATTTTTTACTTTTTTTTAGATCACAACCACGCTTCGAAACATTTTTCTCCTTATTTCTACAGTCTTTTTTAATATGCTCAGTGTTACGTGACATTATATGCTTAGCAGTGGGAAAAAATGATGCTGACTTTCTTCTCAATTTTTTTTCTTGAAGGGATAGAGAGGGAAAAACTATGGTGGCAGTGGTAGTAGTGGGGAAGGTGGCGGTTTTCCTTACACGTTTTTGGGTTGTCATTACGTTTCTCTTTTTTATAGAGAATTTCGGTTCTGCTGTAGGTAGCTTTTTTGTGTAATGACTATGACGAGTGAGCACTGAGCAAACCAAGTGGAGCCGGATTGTATTAGTCTGACTTTTTTTCTTGCTGTCATTTTTGTGTCAACTCACTTTCAGCCTTACAACGTGTTTCTTGAAACGAATGAGTGGAGAAGAATAGAGAGATGGCAAAAGCAAAGTGAGGAAAAAACCGAGCTTTTTGGACTGCTAGCTGAGGTGATAGTGGCGGTATGTCACTGCGTTCACAGCACACACCAGTTATTCCAAGAAAGTGGTGAAAAACAGGAACAGAATGGTAAAGATGTTTGAAACTTTGTCATCCCATTTGTCATACGTAATGAGAGGATTACCGCATGGGAAAAAAAGCTTACTGAGGAGGTTTCCCTTTGGTCTTTTTTTTTGTTTCTGGGTGTGGAGAAGAGGAAAGAAAAAAAATGTTGAAAGACGGGAAGAGCGACTATTTTTCCCTTCTTTGCTAGCTTTTTTTTTTTTAAAAAAAATGGAGTTGTGTGCGGTTTTCTCCAGAAGACGAAAATGAAGCTGTACACAATTTTTTTCTCTTTCTAGCTTCTTGAGAAAGAAACATGCTAAAAAATTTGGGACTAGTCGGAATGATGTATATGCGCACTGTGTGAACTCGCAGAGAATTCTAAAGTACTGTTTGGAAAAAGCTGAAAACATTTTTTTTCTGTCGTGAGCAAGTCAACTTGGTTTTCTGAATCTTTTGCGACGACTAATAATAAATGGATGAATGTACCTGTGTGTGTGCGCATATAATTCCTTCCTTTTTTTACTTTCAGCGGAATAGGTCAGGATGTGTTTTTATGTTTATGGTTATCATTAGAAAAATAATGGAGGCTTACGTAATTTTTATGCACTTTTAATGGGAAATCTTGCATATGGCGAATTTCCTAATGTGCTGCTGTGTGGGTGGGTGTAGCAGGCTTTTAGTCAGGCTGTAAATGTACGTCTAAACCGGAACCAGGTGCTTGCCACAGTGAAAAAAAAGTTCTTTTGTTTACTCCCTTTTCCTTCCTCACTGCTTAGCAGAAAGCTAATAAAGTGAGAGCAAAGGCAGACGTAAGATTAACGTAATTCCTCCATGTAGCCTCTCTTCCGCTCTGAGGACATGTACCATAAATAAACGACTCTAAAGCGAGGGCAGAAGAATAGAACGTGCAAAAAGAAAAAAAAGAAGCTAAAAGAGGCACGTATGAACTACATGAATTAATGGATCCCATTTGGACTACTTGATGCTGATTATTTTATGCAAACTCTCTTGTTTGGATTTCGTGCTGTTATTTCGCTGATCTGAAAAATGGTCTGTTGCTAAAAAAAATACTCTTCCGTGTCTAGCTCTTTTTCGATGTGGAGAGACTCCGCATCCCTGCATGACTTTATGCATGCCTGATGCCTTGTTAAGACAAAAATGGAGAGAGAAAGAGTGAGCGAGTACAGCAGAGGCACTCCAAAAAATATACTCGCTTCCCGTCATAACTTCTTTCCAGCTAGCTTCTATAAGTTGGAATTGACTGTTATTTTTTGGTCGCCCAGGCCCGTAGAAGCGCACCAGTTTTTAGTTATAGCTGGAACTGCACAAAAAACTAGCGAAGGCCCAAGAGGTATGTTGTTGTACCGAGACTGGATATGAATGTTTACGATTTTACTACGTGAGCTCCCCCTTTTTATAGATGGGAATGGAAAATTCACATTAGATTTTAAGTGGGATGTATATTATGCGTCTCTATATTTCATCATAAAGTCGGGTTAAGCGAGTGAGTGTGCTCCTCAATTTTTGATGGTGACGGTGATGATGATGGGGATATGGAATGGAAGTAGCAGTGAATTTATATGAGCTGGAGCTTTGGCGGAGGAATGCGTACATGCACATTTTTGCTGTTAAGTATGTCCTGCCTGGAGTACTTTTTTTTTTATTTTCTCTAGTGGAAGAGTTGCGCTCGAGGAAATTTGTTTCCTTGTTATCTGTGATGGCTTAGAGGGGATGGATGGATAAATAGATACTAGATGAATGGGCGATGTGAGGAATACTATTTTTAAAAGAACTTGCTACTGCTCCGCTCCTCCTCTCCATTTTTGATGATGAGGAGGGGAATTGGGGTCCTGCTCCGACTGGGACTGGGATGGAGTTTACTGTTTTTTTTAGAAAGACGTATTTTGTTATTTTTTCCAAGTTGGAATTGAATTGCATGCCATAAAAGACTTTGTGCGAGGAGCGCGTTATACTACACTAGCGTTTATGCTATCTCGCTGGTAGATTTTTTAATAAAAGTTCTTAAAATAGCTAATTTAAATTTCATGTTTCCGGTTGTGTGCCCCAAAAAACTCGCTCGGTTTCGAAACTCGCATTAATTAAGAGAACCTCCTTTCAACAAATTGTTAAAGCAAACATATTTTACTGTCATATTTTTAACAAGATAGTTTATGAGGGCGAGTGTGCTAGTCAAGTTGGAAGCAAATTTGGGAATGTTTTTTTTAAAAACTTGTCCAGTTTAAGCAGCTCTTTTCACTCATTACTCTTCACTCAGAAGAGTTAAGCTGAAAAGTAACGTGAGAAAGTAAAAATCGAAACTCGCATTAATTAAGAGAACCTCCTTTCAACAAATTGTTAAAGCAAACATATTTTACTGTCATATTTTTAACAAGATAGATTATGAGGGCGAGTGTGCTAGGCAAGTTGGAAGCAAATTTGGGAATGTTTTTTTAAAAACTTGTCCAGTTTAAGCAGCTCTTTTCACTCATTACTCTTCACTCAGAAGAGTTAAGCTGAAAAGTAACGTGAGAAAGTAAAAACTGTTTTTCTGTCTTCCCCCAAAAAATCAGTTTAGACATAAGCTACTTTACGGAAAAGCAATCAAATTATACAATTGGACTCCTTCATTTTTTCGGGTCGTCTCCGACCGAACTATACGACTAGAGCTACCACTTTACGTAAACCGTTTGTCACGCTTGCTTTAGTTGCACAAACATTTGAATTTCATTTCTGCCTATTATCGTGCCCATTCCCGTAATCTTCCCGATACAGTTTGATTGCATAGTGGTTTATCTGCAAGTCTGATCTGATTGTATGCGTACATTCTCCCTTTTAGCATTTTTATACAGAGCTCTGCATTATTTCCTATTTCCCCATATGTGGTCTGGTATGAGTGCTCTCCTGTGATTATCTGCATTTTTTGGAGGCTACTTTACTAAATTGCTGCAATTTTTCACTGAGGATTTTCAAGGTTTACCATAACTGTTTGGATATTTGATTTACTGGCCCACCAACCAACTCAGAATTTCATGTGGCCATCCATCCTCCGCGCAGGGAATCGATCAAATGGAAGCTGTATAAAGTCATTCGTTTTTTCTAATCTGATCTCAGCGTCATTCCAGTTAACTTCCTTCTGCACAGCCAACAAAGCCATTGTCTTTTTGCCGTCAAAGGACAAGCAAAAGACAATGTCGTTCCATCATGATTTATGATATTTGATACGCACACTCCTCCACCAAAAAAACTCATTCACCTTCGTACACACGTGTAGAGTCGGCTTTCATTTGGCCCTCACGAAATATAGCGCTTCACTCCTCTGAAACCAAAATAAGGCTTTTCTTCTCATTCTTCATGCAAAGAAGAGCAGCTTATATTTTTCTCCTCCTGTGACAATTTCCTGGACTGGAACAATAGAAAAATAGCTCGAAAAAAAATTTATTATGAATGGACTGCTCAGCTTCCATGTTTTTTGGCTGGGAAGGAAGCCGGGAAGTAGTATCCACTCCAATTCTCGAGGAGAATCTGTATCAGCATATAATCATCATCGTCTCAAGTGGTTCCTGTTTGGGGCGACTGCACAAGTCAATGTAGTGTATGAATAAGCATATTTATTACGTGTGCATTCACTCCTCTCTTCCCATTTATATCCATTTCTGGATTCCCTCGCAAAAGCCAAAAAGTTCCACGGGAGCTGCATAATAGCGTATATCGCTACGGAGCTCTTTCGGAAGACCTTTTTTTGGACGTTGCAATATTACGGCAATTTACTGTCATACGGAATGGGTCTCCTCCAGAATAATAATGAGGTTTTCTGAGTACACCATGTTATGATCATGGTCGTTGTCGTTTTGCTACTTCCTCCCTTTCTCCTCCACTTCCCCTGCATTACACAGGAGGAACGATATTGTCCTGATGATGGAATGACCTTAGTCGGTGAGAGAGGGAGAGAAGGAGCATCGCTCCGTCCGCTAAAAAAATTTTCTTCCCTTGGCCGTGCCTTTTGTGTTTTTATTATTATTATGAATGATTATAATAGGTTATGATGCTGGATGGGCTTGGCACTTCCTCATATATATAATTTGCATACGTGGAGAAGAAGTCTCCACTGGGGTAGTTATCAGGGTTAGTTACAGATATCATCGCTCCCCTCCACTCTGAAAAGACTTCCGCCTCCCATTCTCCGCCCGTTTTATGAATGGTTATTATTACTGGGTTCAATTTGCTAAATAAAGTGTGTATTTATGCTCTCTGCTGAGGGACTTTACTTGGGCTTGGCTTGGATTAAAGGGGATCAGATTGTATGGGAGTCAGAGCAGGAGTTAAGAGAAGGAGCCTTTGGGCTAATGAACTGTGTGCGCACAGGATGTGGAATTTGCGACGGGCCGGGAAAGAAAGACTTTAAAAGATGTCAACTGAGTACATTGACATTCCCGACTGGGAAGACTTTTCCACGAAATTTACAGGATAATAAATTTTCTCGTCGGACAGGAGATAATCTTGTTGAACTGGCCATGAATATATATTTTCCAATCCAGACCAATCCCCAGAGTTAAAAGTCCGTTTACGTCGGTTTCATATGTTGTTGTGTGATGAGGGCTTCCTCCGGTCGCGTCTCCGTTTGTGGACATTTCGCCTAATGTCTATGGTGGCTAATGCCTACTCAAACAAAACTGGAAGGCTGTATGATGAATGCTTTTTTATGCGATACATTTGCTTTGTGACTGGTAATCAATACTTTTTGTAGTGCACCAAAGTAATTTTGTCTTTTTCTTATATATATTTTACAGACTAATGAGAAGCCGACCGGAAGCATCCTACCGGTGCCCAACTCTGCTGTCGGATCATCACAGGCCAAGGAAATGGGTAGATCATTCCTCTTCGATGACGAGCAGGCTGCGGATTGATCCCAAAGTCCTGTTATTTGTGGAAAATACTTTCTCCAAACTGGGAAGGGACATTGCGGAGATTCTCGTCCATAATCGAATGAAGTAAGTTGCTTTTTTTCGACCTCGGTCAAGACAAGACTCACAAGAAAGGAAAATAATGTTGGGGACGTGTTTTTCCTCTTTTCTCTCGCTCCAAAATATATTGCTTCTTTGCATGGCCCACCCTCCATCTGAGAAGCTATCTTGTAATGAGAAAGAGTACTTCTGCTTGGGAATGGGATGAAGGTACTTTGACTGCGTTTTCTTCTGCAACTGGCCGATCCCAACTGAAGTTGTACGGAGATTCGTGAAAGTAGGTTGATGATCATGATCACGATTATGGAAGTCTGCAGGAATATACAATGACTATGCTTTATCATTACTTGTGTTTGGCTTCATGCTCATGTCCGCTTCATTTTCTTTTTTCGCAACCCTGTCACAAAAAATTTCATAGGGCAGGAAGATGGAAGCACGTTTTCCCCAAAAAACAAGTACTTTTGTATTTACAGTGGCATGAGGATCCCACGAACGGAAATGGGAATTAGTAAAGCGTATTTAATCTTTGGCAAACGCTAAGCACCAGAACCAGACTACAGCATGAACAAGTCGGAAAAATGCTGGAGTTCATCTCTCATATTATATTTTCATGTGTTTACTTTCCTCAACTCAGTGTTGACATTGAAACCGAACGCATTTATGTTTATCTTGTTTGTCTAGGCATGGCGCGTACGTACCCAGTCTGATATTATTTTGAACAAAAGTATGCAGTGTTTACTTACCTGATGAAATTTGGTATGGGGTCATGTGAGATTTCTTCTGAAAAAACTGGTTAATATATTACTACATACTTATTTGAGATGAAAAATATATGTTNAGGCATGGCGCGTACGTACCCAGTCTGATATTATTTTAAACAAAAGTATGCAGTGTTTACTTACCTGATGAAATTTGGTATGGGGTCATGTGAGATTTCTTCTGAAAAAACTGGTTAATATATTACTACATACTTATTTGAGATGAAAAATATATGTTTTAGGTAATGCCAGGATTCCAAATTGTTAATCCTATTTTTTCCTACATTTCCTCACTTTTTAAGTCGTATCAAGAGTGAGTTGTACTCTGAAGGGAGTTTTCCACTTTTCTCAGTTTGCAAAATCAAGGCATATTAGTGTTACGCATAAAAGTGTAAAAATCTTTATTTAAAAGAAGAGCTCTTATTTGCAAGAGTGAAGAGAGCCTTTCCCGTAACATGTAATTAATTAGCGGGCTCTGCATACAAGAAGAGCTTCGCGCTGAGAAACTTGGCAGAGAAAAGTTTCGTTTAGTGAATGGCTCCTTTCGTGAAAGTGGCGTCGCTTTGCGGTAATGCAGTAGCGTGTGAGCGTGATGTGTATATGAGGTGAAAGGAGAAAGTCAACAAATAAGTGGAAAAGCTTAATTAAGGAGTGGCTATGTCATTTTCATCTTATTTATTGTTGGTAATGTCCCTTCTCACTAATTCGTATTAGAAGAGAGAGAAAGCTCAAGTAAAGCATGTGCTCATACACTTATCGCCATGACCGGAGAGTGAAAGGAGCGAAGGACAGGCCAGATGTTTCGTTGGCAAACTTTTCGCTTTTCAGAAGATGACTTCAGCCTGTGTGACGACGCTCTCTCGCCATTCCACCCACTTCCAATTTTATTTTTTTGTGTGGCAACTACTGCAAAATTACGTTCACGTGCGTGCATTATGATAAAACATGGGGACAAGCATAATATTGAGGGGGCCGCGTAGGTAGCTAAAGTCCACCCAAGTTCCGACATCTTTTTGTGGTTCACTGAAATACTTTCCACGCATTCCTTTATGGTAAAAGTACCTTTCAAATTCACAAAATAGTCTAAAGGAAACTTTCACTTTTTTTCTATTGAGATCGTGCGACAACATCGTCCGGCCACAACTTACATTGAGAAAGCTTTAAGTCTCTAAAAGAAATCAACTTTTCCGGATGACGATACCAACTTTTCCTACACTTGTACCGTTGTACGTAGCGATGTAACGAGCTATGTAAACGGTAGAAGGCATACGTTATTGGCACTTTATTACCGGAGAAAAAGGGCAAAGTCACTCATGCCATATTTCCAGTGCCATTTTTTGAAAAGCCGATTTTTTTCTATGTAGCCACCGAAAGTATAGCGAAACAGGAATGAATGAATTTTGAGGAGGTCGAAAAAAAACTACTGGGAAAAAAAGTTGTTGTAAGTGGGCAATAGCGGAAGAATAAATCCTGCTGCAAGGGACCTCCCCAACCAAAAAAAAAACTCTATTCACAAGAGTTACATATAATACGCTATTTTTTGTGTTGTTGTTGAAAAGAGCGGAGCTAACGTTAGCCGACACGGCGACGTGTAGACTTTGACTTCACAACATTCACTTCCTTTTTAAAGGGCAACATCCTGAAAAAAAGGCTCCTCTATGCAGGAGTCTGATTAGCTCACAGTCATCTGAGTTGTTACACTGCTGGGACCGATATATGAAGTACTGGTCGTGAATATTTACTATCGGGAGTGGAAATCGTGTTCTGCTCACGTTCTGAATAGCGCTTGTTACATAATAGCTAATACTACAAATTATCGTTCTCTTCACCTTTTTTTTGTGTCCTGTTCTTGTACTTTTTTTATGTAAACGGGAAATTGGAAGTGGTGAGCGTATCTGTTAAAGATTTTTTTCAGAAAAGGTAATGAATGGCGGGCTGTCATTTAAGACATAAAATGCATGGAAGGGAGAGAGCGTCATTGACAAGAAATAAAAAAAGAGGCACTCGGTACTCTGGGATGAAAGAAAAATGCCACGTTTGAGATATGAATGTGTAAATGTTTAAGGTTGTGGAGTGGAGTAATGGGAAACTTTCTTCCTCTTCTCCCTCATTGACATTATTATTGGGGTTGACATTTGCCAAAAAAGGAGATTTTCATAATGAGATGGCATTTTTATGACAAGTTTGGGCACGGTTTCCAGTAATAAAGCTTATCTTGGGTGTTCAATGGGGATATTTTCTCTGATTTTACTTGATCGCGTTGGAATAAGTAGGAGATAGGGAGGTTCACATTGGCAAGCGCTCCCGATGAAAAAATGCCGAGGATTGTGAAATCTTCCGAGAATCTAAAGTGACGATTATGCTTATGTAAGGAGTAGTTATTTTTCGGTTGATGTTATATATTAGGAAATATTTTGGTTAGTGAGGGAAGAAGAGAGAGAGAGAGAGAGAGAGAGAGAGAAGGTTTTGGAGGAAATGACTTGGTTTTGGGATTTCACTATTTAATGTGACCTGCCTTTAGGATGGCACCCAACCCATTAAAGCTAATGCTCTAAAAATCCGCTTAAATAGGGAAGAGAAAGTGCTGTCGAAAGTATTCAGATATATTTTTTTCTAAGGACATTTGAACATATTTGATGAGTTGGGCGGGATGCACACTGCCTACTCCTTATTATTGGGTAAACGGAGTGGTATTCGTATAAATAATGGTAGGCGATAATGATAGATAGTAAATATAAACATACACTGGGAAAAATATTTTATTAGGGGCTAGGTAACCAAAAAAAACTTGTCGGGTATTTTGCACCAGAATTGTAATATTTCACGCAGACAAAAACAGGAATGAGTAGGCACTTGCATTGGAATGTTTTGAATATTTGAGGGAATCCAAAAATTACTTTATTGATAATAGCTGGGGTTGTAGAGTACAAAAGATTATTGGAGGGATAACCGTACATTATGGAGAGTGCCTTATTATTATTGTAAGGAGACGATACCTTTTTTATAGTCTAGTTAATCGATAGCAGCTTTTCAGAATGAAATGGAGCATGCTGACAACTCAACGTTTTCCCTTATTTTTTGAGCTCTTTCCAGAATAAAAAATGCTGTAATAATGATATGGCATACTATCCGTGCAATTTTTTTAGATGTGTATTTGTACGTGTGAACGGAGTACGCAAATTGTACCCTGCTCTATGTAGACGTTAAGAGATCACATGCAATTATTCTGGAGAAAACTTCAAAGGGCTTGAGTGAATCTCCCACTTAAAGAGTTATTCTACCTATTTTATATGCAATGTAGGATCGCCTTAGCTGTTGAAATGACTTTCTCGAGAAATCTAAATATTTCTTACAGCCGGAGGTTGACCGCTGTGCTAACCGACAAAAAAAACGTGAAGGATTCCAGTTGAGATTTACGTAATGCGATTTCCCCTGGATTTAATGAAAATATGCCATTTCCCGTAGCAGGAAGGAAAATAAAAACCTGTCAAAGGTTTTGTCCTGTACAAAATTCCAGATTGCTCAAAATTCGCGTTTACTTCTACTACTAGTCTTCGTACGGTGCAGGGTGGCATTTATAAAAATTCAGATTTTTATAGAACCGTTTCTCCATTTTATCTTAAAATGACAGTCATTGCATTAGCGTCTCTTTGAAATAGTAGCGAGGGATTGATGTGCTTCTGCTTGGGGAGGCGGGTATAATAAAACGTGTTTGGTAATCTTTCCATACAATTTTAAACAGCGTTTTGCTAGAACGCTCATTACTGTATTTTAAGGAGGGGGTCTTTCAATGCGCAAATTTTGGAGAACTCGCTCTGACATTAAGTCTTGATCCTTTTTCCCCTTTCATGTAAAATGCTTATCAAAACGGGCCATAACTCAGAAAAAGAGGGTGAAGTGAGTGTGAAAGGTTCTAAGACGGTTGCCGTATATATTTTTAGCAAGTACAAAATGGATTTGACATTAACAAAGGTCTGTGAGTAGTTGGACGCTATTTTGTATGCAAGGAAGAATCCTGTATCTTTTTCAAAGGAATAAAGGAGGATTTTTGGGTGCTTTTAATAAGATCTTGCGAGCCTCTCCAGAGTTATATTGGTACGCTGCTCGCATGCTGATGACGCCTCTTATTACTGTTACGCTTTCTACAAGTACGAATAAATAAATGTGAATATTCCGCAGCTCGGCTTGAGCAAAAATGTTATTTATTCCTTCTTTGTGAAATGCGCCTTTCTTAATAAATGATAGCAATTTCGAGGAATTATCGTTATGAATTCATGCATATATTTACAGACACAATTTGAGAGGAGCTGAAAAGATTTTGCAAAAATAATAATAATGATACTGAGATACTGCTCACTAGTATACTTGTGAAATTATAAGACGGATTTTTTTTCTATTTTTACAGGTACAAAGTAGAAATATCCGGCAGGTCTTTACCAATCATGACAAACGGGGATAAAGGGCGATTTGGAGCGATCGTTTTTGAAAACTACACGAAATACCTGTACATGGACAAGTGGAATAAAGAGCTGCTGGATAAGTACTGCAGAGAATACAACGTGGGGATACTCGGCTTTATGCCATCACGAGATGAAACCTTTGTTGGAGCACAATTGAGAAATGCTTCCCTTTATATTGACACGAATGTCAGAGTTAAGGTAAGAGATACCTAAAATTATCTGCTTGAGTGTATCGTTAAATTTGTAGAACTAAATCTCCTACTAGTACATAACACTAAATTGCGTGTGTCACTGCCAATGCCAAAAGCGAGCTACTTTAGGGAACTATCTGCTTAATGTTGCAAAAGGGATTACATTTTCAGAAGGACTCTTTTCAGAAAAGGATAAAGACATTTAAAATATAAATACGCAACTTTAAGCTGAAACGTCTATTATAATCTTTGCGTAATTTTTCGTAAAATGTTGATTGAGAAGACGTCACAGGAAAAAGAAATTTGTGCTGCCAAATAGGAAAGAAATTCTTGAAATTTTAAATGGTTTTTCTGGAACGGAAGCATTATTCCTTCGAATTCCGAGGAAATTCTCGCTGTCCATTACAAAGAAAGTTTCTCAATACATTTCTAATAGAAAAGGGAATCTTTTTTTTTCTTCGGAAATCCCATCTGCACAGCATTTTAGAGCTTACTCAGTATTCTCGGCCGTTATTTTGGAAGAAGATGAAAATTGAAAAGAACAGAAATAAAAACCAGAGAGGAAGAAATATATGCACAATAAACACGCGTGCACCTCTCTCCTCGAAGCTCATGAGGAATATTCCCAGATGAGCCCTAAATTTATGAAAACACACAGAGCACGTATGAAAGATGTTTTTTTTCTGGGGAAGAAGGAGCCTTCTTCAAAAATTGAAACAGGAGGAAAGCTGAGCTAAGCTGGAAGAGAGAAAAAGGGAGAGACAAAGAGCAAAAATACGCGAGAAGACTCCATAGGTTTCTCGCAAAAAGAAATAAAAATGCTGACGGAGGATGTTTTTATTAGATTCACTTATTGTTTTTTCATCTGAATTCATGTTCTACCCCCTAACACCAACAATAAGTTCTTTTCTTTCGTCTGCAGAAAAAAAATATGTATTAGTATTAACCAAATATATACACAGAATAAAAAAATATATTTCACCGAAGAAGGAGGGATATCTTTTTTTGTGTGGGTTTGTGCGGGCTGTGAACAGAACCAATTTCTCTCTCGTTAACTCGATTCTCTGTTTCTCCCTTTTTTTATACATTTTTGTTCGTCTCACTCGCACCAAGTATCCAGCCAACCAAAACCGTTCACCTCAACAACCCACCACCAGCCGACCAAAATCCCGTGTACAATAATCTAATTGAAATATGATCGTTTTCCCTCCCCTCTCCCTCCGAACAATAATAGGGGAATCTTGGGGAGCGAGAAAAGAGCTAGCAGCACCTGTGGGGGATTTTTTTTTGTGTGTGTTCATTCAGTGAACGGAAAAGAGTTCTAATACAGTAATAGTAGAAAAAGAAGTATAATCCAGTAATTTGATTTATTTTTTTCTACTCTGAAAGAAGACAAAAGAAGAGGAGAGAAGAGAAGAGAAGAAAAAAAATGCTCACCTGACTTTTTCTTTTTCACTCTTCTGCTCCTTCGACCTTAATAAGTGTATAAGGAATAAGATACTTTCCTTTTTTGTAATAGGAAATAGGCGTATTGCAGTTTAGGGAATGCTCGGTTTTGGTGGCTTTTTTGGGAATGGGAGGAGAGTGAGTTTTTGGGTGCGACGTCACGAGAATGGTGGTGGTGGAAAGTACTTGGAGTACTTCCGCGGAGTGTTCCAGTAATTTGTTTGGAGAAGCTGTCACAACCTTCGTTTAGATTGAAGGTGGATGTGGTGCTGCTGCCATGTTGTTTGTTTCCAGAACACATAGCTTTCCCTTCCCAACCCTGCCATTTTACTTTTTAAAGGATCTTTTTATAAGTGAAGAAATAACTTCTTGTTCAGTATTAATGACGGGTAAGGCTGGAGGTTGTGAGAAGGAGAGATGTGGTGGTGTAGATCCTGTTCAGGTAGTAATAATGCCGGTAGGCACTCCTGTCGTAATAATTTTATCTAAACTTGTGGAACCCTGCCTTATACAGCTGTACATTTGAGGTAATGGAAAAGGCTGTAATATTTCATTAAGTGTAAGTCGTTTAAAATTGCAATTTCAACATGGCTCTGGCTCTCTCTAATGGAGTTTCCAAGCGGAACCAGTCAATTACATGTTATTGGCTGGTAAGTTAACTTTCGAGTAAGATGAGTTCTGTAAAAAAAACTTAAATGAATTATTATGAAAGTTGCATGACTCCAACTGAAATATACGTAAAAAGGAGCTTATTTCGCAAGGAAAAATTCTTCCCATCAATCTTCCAAGTTAATTGCACCCCCAAATTAAATTCACAAAGTGATCTATTTGAACAAGTTAGATTTAAATCTGATTACTTTCCCAGTTGAACGATTGACTTCCCGTCAAGGTAGTAATTTGGAGAGGGAATTGTTTTTGGTCACTTTTTTTTATCGAGTTTCTTCCTCCTTTTTTCTCTTTTTCACTTTGTGAAACTAACGAAAAAAGATCAACTTGTCAGCATGGTTCCTTACCTCTCTTAACAGAAAGTGATTCAAAAGTGATTTTTCCCGAGTTGATTTCATTTTGATTTTGGGAATGGAAGAAAAGAGCTAAAGAAAAAACCAAGTTTTCAAAACTTTTCACTCTCTCACCAAATCTTTCATTCACGCATACATGAGCAAAAAGAAATATATGTTTTCCCCTGTTTCAGCAAAGTTAGACCATACGCTCCCCCAAAAGAAAAAAATTTAAGGGTAGGTGAAATAAAAACAGTGAGAACCCTCTAATACAAAAATTATGCACTTGAGCTTTTTTTTCTTCCGTTGTAGACTCACGACCATACAGAAAGTCGTGAGGCTACTTTTAACTTTCTCCAGTTAAGTAGCACGATGAAAGCTGAAACAAGGAGAAAGTTTGGGGAAAACGGAGCTAGCGCTGCAGTACCGCTCTACACTCTAATACGTTCTACTTCCAAAACAACAAAAGGACTGGTGGGCATACATAGTACCCTCCGTTCCATATACTGCGCTCACCCACCACCAAAGTGAAATTTGAAGAGGGACGTGATGAAGGGAAAAAAAGTCATGTAATTTAGAACGTACTTACATTAAATTGCTCTTCTCTCTCTCTCTCTTTTACTTTTTTTCCCCATCTACTCCACCTCTTCCCTCGCTACAACCGTATTATTTAGTGTAGGAGGTTCCTTTAGGGATTGCACCACCAACAGTCCGACTTTTTTTTCTCTTTTTGCATTGGTCCCTCCTTAAGAAGAAGACATTCTAACGCTACAGCAAGAAGGGCCATACCATTTACTTAAGTATGCTTTAAAACACGTGTGTTTTCTAATAGTTCTCAACAGGATTCCCTTTCCCATCTCTAAAATACCAACACAGCAACAACAAAAAAAACTTTGCTACTCTCATAACCACTCCGAATAAGAAAATATTTTTTTTTATATATTTTTCCTCGGGCTGGATCTTATCATGTGATTAGAAAAAAGCGTTTACTGCTACAAGCACAACTTTACAACATTGTCCGTTTATGTAGTTTTTTTCCTCCTTGAACCTGTCGCAGATTTCTCTAAATGGCTACAAGAGTGCATTTAGCCTATAAAATGGAGGTGGAAACGGGAGCTTAAAGAAACTACACATTTGTGTGTGTATGTCTTCTCGGTGGAAAAATGAGAGAGCTTTTTGCTTTTTCTTCATAGCTTTGCAAGTAAGAGCTGGTGCTGTGTGCACACAGCAGCCCCTCCTTTACTACAGATAATGGGGAGGTTGATGATGAACACCATTTGCTCATTTAAGATGATCGTGAGTTTTTTTGTCCTCCCTTTTTACGGCAGCCTACACACACGTACATCTCCTGCCGTTCTTCGAGTCTGGAGAAAATTACCTTTAGAGAAGAGAGATTGCTTTCCCTCTTGCATTTATTATTCTCGTACTTTCTCCTTTGTTTTCTTTTCCCACCGTCCCCACCACCACTATACCTTCTAGCGAAAGGAGCTGAGCAAAAACCATGCAATCAGCCATGCATGTATTTCACATTCCACCCATTTAGTGGGTATCTCTCTTCCAGGGACAAGAGAAAGAAAAAGAGAAAAAAAGTGCTCGCACCTATGTTCATTTTCCCCCTTTTATATATCTGCACGTGCCTCTCCCCTGCACAGCCTTGTGAAATGAATGCAAAGTACTTTCACCACGATAGGATAACTAAATTGGCGTTGTTCTATTAGTTGTAACATTATCCATTCAACAACAACAATTTCCATTCTTCCCGAGTATATCGGTGTCCTTAAATGGGATTCTCGCAAAATTTCATTCCCCCATTCTGGCTAATAGTTTTTAGCCAATTGTCGAAAGGAAAGGGTGTAAACAGCAGAGGATATACACAATTTACACAGCGTGTTATTTTCTGTGTACTTCTTTCTCCCCTAAAAAGAAAGCTCTTTTGTCTCACCCGATCGCGCATATATACAAAGAATGGAGAGAGAGAAAGTTTCTCTGGAAAGTGTCTTTCATTTCGTGAGGAATATACAAACACTCTCGAGTTTCTCAGAAGAGTCTGTGGAGAGGGCCCATATATTGAGGAAAAGGCATTCTCTTCCTTATTTTTTCTCCTAAAGGTAAATAACAGCAAATTAATTCATTCTTCCTGGCTATTATACAAAATGCGTTTGGCTATCTTCGCAGGGGAAATCATTTTCCAGGCTCTGGTGTTTCCACTTAAAGTGTCCTGCTGACGATGATGACTCTCCTGGTTATTCATTTTCTCTTGAGAACAAGCCCATTCTCTTCAAGAGAGCTTCACACAGAAATATATTTATATTTTTTTGTGTGCTTCTCCGCTCTCCGCCGCTGTGTACAATCACACTGTCTGTTGCAGACCTGCATTTTGTCCGGTTCGTTTTGTTCTCGGCTGTGCAAATAAAATTAAAATTAAAAAAGGATTGCATTATTTGCGTACAAAGTTGGTAGTGTGGTGGGGAAAAGAGAGGTATGAGCCCACTCGAGAAAATTATCTTACGTAGTTAAACAGGAAGGAAGAAAAGCGTCCGCCTTCTCACTCCTTGCATTGTGCTATATAATGAAAGAAGAATCGAATAATAATTTCGCGAAAAAGTAGAAAGCCAGAACAGAAAGCGAGAATGAAGTTATGCATAAAAAAGTGTATTTCGTGCTGGGGACTAAGAATTGCGGAGACTGGAACAAGACGACAATCTTTTTAATGGGTGTAATATATTGGGACAGTGGTGCAGAAAAAAAAACAAAAATATATCGCTGGCTTCATGCTACAAGAGTGAAAATGTAGAAAAGAGAAAGTTTGTATGACAAAGTCATTTGGCTTCCTGCAGGGAGAATTACAAAGGAGGAGCTCGCGTAGGAGCAGTGATTTCGTATAATTCTTAATGTAATCCAAAAGCACAGGGAAAAAAGGTCTTTCGCGTTAATGGAATTGTTTACTGCCAGAGTGAAAGGAGGGAGAAGCCGTTGAGCAGCGTATAAAGTATTTTTTGATGAGGTCACAAAAGAATAAACTAGACGAATCCAGCTTTTCCAGAATGAGCACGAGAGTGGGAGAGCGAGTTGCGTGTGCTCTGCTTTTCTGTATATCTGATTAATTAAATCTTTTTAATCAAGCTGTGAAACTGGGTGTGGGGCTGAAGATTTCCGAGATACAAGTGGAACTTTTGGTAGGCTCCTTAATAATTAAATTTGTCAACTGTTTATTCACTTTGAAGCTGCTTCAGAGGCGGAAGAGAGGGAATGGGGGCGAGTGTTTAGGGCGTCTTCCAGAATTTCCGTTTTTTTGAAAGTCTGGCTCTAGCTTAGCTAGGAATTTGCATGTGATTAGCAATTAACGCAGCAGTAGCTGAGTTTTGGTTTATTAATGTTGTGAGATTTTGCAGGAAAATAGTTGGAATATCATGTAAAGGGAGGTTTCTCACTTCTTTAAAAATTTAATTCTAATTCAGGCTACTCTTCTCCCTCCCACTCCGTCTTACAAAGAAAAAAAGTTGGGCTTTGATGGAACATAAAAATTTTAAAGTGGAGCAAACGGCAGCTGCTTTCGAAAGCAATAAATTTCCATCTTGCTAACGCTAACTGTACTTTATTTACCCTCTCAAGAGGGACATATATGTGAATGAATCTCTGTAATTTACACTAACTGCACATTTTCCTACCAAAACTACGACTACTCATGTTAATTTAGTCAACACAACTAACTAATAAATTAGCAATAATTCATGCTGATAGCACCAAAACGAGGACATTTTAGAGCTTAATGCTCCTCTCCGCCATGTAGGTGGCGCACTATAACTGCACCTAAATCCACCAGTTTTTCTCTTAATTAGTCGTGTAACGTTAAATTAACAAGTTACTGTCAGGGGATATATACTCTTGTAGTAGACTTTTAAGCCTCTTCCACCGTTCCACGCACTGTGGCACTAATCCGTTGATTTACAGCAGCTATAAGACATAAGGCCTTCCAATATGAGAGAAGCTGAGGGAAAGAGAAGCGAAACCGTAGAAAGTCAGATTTTTTCGGAATGGCTACAACTACTGCACCATTTTCTACAGGACACAGAAAGGAATTATGTGGGAAAGCAACCTGAGTAAAATTACAGTCAGAAAGTAATAATGAACTGGTTAGCGTTATTTATTGCTGTG
>JAHZND010003303.1:0-10966 GCA_027744115.1 Acrocyrtus sp. NNG-2020 | reverse complement strand
CAAATGTTCTGTTTCTGACGTTCCTGTAGAGCTGTCTCTGCAAACTGCTTCTTCGTAGGATGGAGGCGCTAATGAATTTTGATAATAATTAGTAGTATCAATTTTTACAACTTTATAATGAATAATTAATTATGCTGTGAGAATGACTGCATTTAATTATTAACTTACCAAGAGAAGGATAGTCAACAGCGTGAGCGCTTGCTGAGAGATGAGAGCCAGGTGCTCCTATGGAGCTAACGTCCGGTAAACTAGCTGAGTTAGACGTGTTTAAATGATGTTCTATTAAATGGCTTTGGACAGGCGTCAGCGAGCCACGAAATTGAGTACGAAATGCAGGTAGCGCCAGCGTTGCAGGTAATGGAGGTATAGGTAGAGCCGAGGGGAAATCCAGTATCGCAGATCTCAACGGAATAGTTCCAATCAGAATAGGCAGTCGACCAATCATGGACTCGCTCAGCCCGGAAATTGTCATTTGAAACTGGAGGTAGTACTGCACATCGATAATTGTGCAAGGTCTTCCCAGTCTAGTTGGAGGAACAGCCGGCACCAAAAAATGGGGGCTCCACGTCTTATAATTTCCTTGTAGCACAGGAAGTCCTCTCATGTTCCTAAAACTTTTTGCAATTTTGTTAGCGCCTACTTTCCCGTGAAATGTAATCACCTGCTCAAAATTTGCTTCTACGCTCGTTACTCTCCGATTGCTTGAATTAATAATTTCAGCACAAAAATTTACAGTTTCACCCGGAACAAAACCGGATTTTTCCGGGAGACTAAGGACAAAGCTTATTTCTCCCATTCTGTTCACAAAGATATTTGGGCCCTTAGTCTCCCGATACTCACGAGGTACGCAAAGCTCCTCAAAGCCGGATTTTTCCGGGAGACTAAGGACAAAGCTTATTTCTCCCATTCTGTTCACAAAGATATTTGGGCCCTTAGTCTCCCGATACTCACGAGGTACGCAAAGCTCCTGATTTATATTCAGATCAACTACTCCGTTCACAGTCAAAGGTATGTTTAATTTAACATCTCTTTTTAGCAGAGAGTTTTTCACTTTCACCTTAAGGCAATATGTGATCTCTCCATAAGTGGAAAGAAATGAGGAGGGAAGATTGCTTTTTAGAAGAAATCTGAAAGGATAAGTGGTGGTTCCCTCCGGAAGCTGGATCAAATTGTGCCCATCGCTAGCCAGAATGTGTTTGGTGTAGACGTAATACTCTCGTCTATTGTCTTTGGTGCCCCAGCCAGATCCCAAATTTTTGTGAGGGGAAATATAATCACCTTTCAATTTTACCTTTCCTCTTCCTCGCAGCGCAATTGCTACCTCTATTCAAATCAAATTGATTAATTACTCATTATTCACAGATTTATATTAATAAAACCAGGTAGAAACTCTAACCTTTTATCTGTACCGGCCTGTGACATGTTACCACTACTTGTCCGACAACGACCTCTCCCGCAAAATAAGACCGGTCCGGTTTATCCAACTCCAATTCAATTGCACATACCATTTGTGGCCCTTCCGCTTTTATTAATTTTTTTTAATTTAGAATAATGAAACAACCCAAATTTTGTTTGGTATCCTTTACAGTATGTTTTGCTATTTATAATTCTCAATAAATTTTATAATAAGTAGCTGTTAATGTATCACAATTCTGAAAGGTCTTGGTGAATATATTGACTGTCGCAAGAGAAGTGAGCTCCGTTCAATAACTCATAAGAGGACCGTGAGCTCAGCTCAGCTGAATGTATGCTCGTGTTATGCTGTTTCCGCTGCAGTCGAAAGTTTTGAGTGGTAGCTTGTACTTGGTAGTGTACTTTCACCATTCCGTATTTCCTCCTGTTAATGGGCATTGGCTAAAAATAGTGCTCAAAAGAATGCTTTCACCTATTTATACCTCCTTTTATACGCAGTACTATAGTACTTTAAGCATGCACGGAGTAAGCATCAACTATGATAATAAGATTTATTATGAAAAGATTTTTAGGAACTCCAAATCAAAAGCGATGGCATTTCCGCCCATTCTGGTACGCCAGCAAATCAACAGATTTTGTGATGAAATTAAATTACTAAAAATATTAGTGGCAACGTATTCCAATTAGAAATCCAATATCCAATTTAATCTTTCACAGTACTAATTAAACTAGGTAATTAAAGAATACAATCAAGGAAGAATACAATATGAAATATTTTAAAACCAAAATGTGAAATTTCGAGTAACTATAAAATATTACACAAAGGAAAACCAAGGTAAAAATTTTCTCAAAAAAATATTTTTAGTAAAGTCTGGTGTTGCCGTCACTGGAAGGTGTGCGCTGCATCTTCTTACGGATGATGTCGTACTGCTTAGCCTGTCCTGGCCAAGTGGTTTTCCAGGTCGCTTTTTTGTCATCGGGAAGCGCTCCTATCCATTTCTCCACTTTCTCTAGATATTCCATTTTGCTTTTTTCGTTAGCATCCTTGTTCTTTTTTGCGCACTCTTCGGGACTGCTTCCATCTTTGCAGACAATCTTCCTTTGAACCCACGATGGAGGAGCCTTTGACTTATTAGCCTCTGCAATCAAAACGGCTGCTGCAACAAGTAAGAAAGACACAAGTAAAAACTTATTAGCCATTTTTAACAATTTTCAAAAGATGCTCGGAAATATATATTCCAGTTTATTTAGAAGAACTTTTTCAACTTTGTTTTGAAAAGTGATGATCTGACTGCAGATTTCTTTTCTTTTTATAGTAATTTTTTGATACAGGAATTTTGGCATATTTTTGGATACTTCGTTGCACGAGGAAATAGGTAGACAATTTTCCTCAATTTGTGCATCGAAGTAATTTAGGTCGTAACGTTTTTTAAAAAAAATCTCATAGAGCTAATAACTAGGTACCTGGAACAGAAAGAACGGCTTCATTTACCACCTAAAAGCTGTCTTTAAACATCTCCGCTTTCATCTTTACCCTTGTCTCTCGGCGAAAGCAGAACATGTTTCCTAGGATAGGTTGGTACCTGCCACCTGCCTTCCACAAGTTATTTTCAAGTAAAGTTGCAGCAAAATTATTTGAGCCTCACTAAAGTGGCAATGGTTTCTAATTTCCTTTGCGTATCTTTATTGGACTAGTGTTAATATTACATGAAGCGTACTGATTTTTACATTTGTGCACAGCCGTTGATTGCAAAAAAGTAGAGCTTACTCAGAAGCAGCTCCAAACAAGTGCATGACGTTCTGGCGTTCTGCAAGTGATCAAGTAATGAGCCAAGTAAATCATAATTCCGGAGATCGTACGGATTTCAATTAGGTAAGTAAAAAATGCAAGTGAGAAGTTTGCGACAGTCAGTACCTAGTACCCAAAAGAGTTGCTGACAGTGCACAGCGCGCTATATTACGTAGGTAACAGGTTTTCTTAAATTTTAACTGATGAAAACAAGCTTAACTGAAGTTAAAGGATTATTTTCGAGGGTTCTAGAAGATAATTAACTATATACCTACTTCATTTAGAGATCATGATGCTATTTCGTCAGAGAGAAATTATCAGTTTTTATCTGTTTTTATAAATGTTTAATTGCACAGAACTAAATACAACTCACATAAAACATTGTTGTTTATATGTAGGGAAATTGCATGTGATTTATATTCAAATCATTGCCAAAGACTGGCACTGGGCAGGCCCCACAGCAATAGCATTTTTGACCAAAAGCCTTCCAGTTATGGAAATGTGACCAGCGCCCCCATCCTCGAATCAAACATGTTGCGTCCCTTCTTCGCTTATTTCTTATAGCAAGACCAGTTATCCCCTCTAGGACAATCAAACATGGGCCAGTCAATATCTTTTAAAAACAATTAAAATTAGAAGTTTTAAAGACAATTTCCGAATGAAAACTTAATTTTACAGTAATGAGCACGTCATCACTCACGCATGGTACACACTAGCTCCACCTTCGGCTCATTTCTCGTTTCCATTATTACGAGTTCTGCAAGAAATGCTACAACTAGAATAATAATACTAGCAAAATGTCTCATTGTGTGGCGATCTGTGTAGGAGCCGAGTTATTGATTGAGTTAGCACTTTGTACATAAGTGAAAAATTAAGTGGTGATGACTGATGAGTAGGTCTACAAACATTGCAGCACAAAACACTACTTTTTCTTGGCACTTTTCTAGAAATCTGCGAATGACTGAATGTAATCGACGGTTAACTAATCATTTTCACTTTAAAAGAGTTCAAATTATTTGCTGTTATATTAAGTTCCTCGGATTTGGACTCACACATCCGCAAATTTACTAGAACTCTTGTACGTGAAATACTCAGAATATAGTAAAAGAATAAACTTATATTTAAAAAAATCTTTTCATCCTGAGCATTTTGTTTTGCATGGATTAGTTAAATAAATACACATACACATTTTGAACTGATAAGATAGATAAGATTTATTTAGATAAACATCGAATACACACACAGATTTCATTTGGAACAAGTATACTTTTGTAAATGATGAATATAGTCACTACGACTAAGGTGTACAGTGACTAATGTACTAAACTAATTACTGACTAACATACAGGATGTTTGTTAATTTTTGCTTTATACATATAGTTAGGTATTCATTCATACCTGCCAGTGTGTTCATTGGAATTTAAATTTACGTTATTACGTTCTTAGTTGAATTTGGTAGGTTTGGAGCTTACACCAATGATTTTAAATTTGGATTAAAATGTGCTGTTGATTTGCGCTAGGATGGGGACATGGTAATTACAAGTACTACTTCGTAATAAATCATTATCATCATCAATAAATCAAGTTAAGTTGAACGTTATGAACTGTTATGAGACAATACTCTTCTCACTATAAAACTTCTTTTATAGTGAGGTTGTAAACTCACTATAAAGGTTGTAGTCCATATTGATCAGAACACTAAATTATAGTGCCTCTATACGGGCACTGGACAAACACCGCAACAGTAACAATTTCCGCAGCACTTTTTGTTAGTTATTGTTTTGAAGTTTCCCCAACCTCTGCTTGTGCAACTCACATATCTTTGATAGAAGTTACCCCAGCATGCCCAGCCATCTCCGTCAGGACATTGAAATACGGGCCAGTTTACTCCTGCAAATTATCACAATGTTGTAGTCGTACTTGAGCTGCATTCAACTGCAGATCCCTGACAAGCGGCAACACAGGCAAGAGCAAGTCCAAATGAGAGGAGAATGAAAAAACGCATCTTTAATGATGTTTTATGGAACAAAATTTTATTTTCAATATATCGTGCGCTTTCGCAATGTACTGTTCGACTGACTGATTTATATCAATTTATACTTTCTTTATGGCCGCATTTTTATTTTCATTCCTTAATACCTAGGTGCAAAACTTGTTTTCTGTGGCGTTTCCCTGTAATTTACTTAATGTTTGCTCAGTTTGCTGTACCTTAATACCTGATTAAACTCGATATCATAATAATATAGAATTTGACTAAGCCAGAAATTATCGCGCTAGTCAACATTACTACAAAATGTGACGTTTGTTAGCTTTACCCTCGAAAATTAATTTTGTTTTTGTTTATCAATGCAAAAATTGGACATTGAAATAGATAGGTTATATACGCAGTCCAAGTGGATAAGAATATCTCTAGGGTAAACCGCAAGGCTGAGAGAATCTGACCACATAGGAGAATAATGAATATAACAGGTAAATGTCCATGAAGTGAAGCGCCGACTGGCTCCATTTCCGATCCAAATGCCGGAGCTTTCAGCTTAAATGTATTAGCTCGTAATGAAAATGTTGCTTTCAGCAANATAAGAATATCTCTAGGGTAAACCGCAAGGCTGAGAGAATCTGACCACATAGGAGAATAATGAATATAACAGGTAAATGCCCATGAAGTGAAGCGCCGACTGGCTCCATTTCCGATCCAAATGCCGGAGCTTTCAGCTTAAATGTATTAGCTCGTAATGAAAATGTTGCTTTCAGCAAATCCAACCACCTTTCCCAAATTCCAGACTCTTTAAAATTTCCCACGCGTTTGATAATCCAGCGAGGAATTAGTCCTTTAAAGTGTGATGTGAATGCCGCCTGGAAATAAATTTCCTTTCCTATATGAGCTTTCTTTCCTTCCAACAATTTTGCGTAGCGTCGACAGAGCACGGAAGGTAATATTAGTGCAGTTCTGTTGCATTCCTGCAGTAGTCGCAGGAGTTTCGCTTGCTCTTCCTCGAAAAATATATTTTCTGCACTCGTTTCTATTCTACGGGCTTCTTTCAGGTTTTCCGGGATCTCGGACCACTTCAGACTAAATAACATTTTCCAGTTGGGATGCTCAGAGTTGAGACGTTCAACGACTGACGGTAGAAACGTGAGTGAATTAAGATTGCTGTTATCGTAGACTCTCTCAGACATTCGAAGCTCATCCTTACTCTGGTAGTAATTAAATGAGCTTAAAGCAATCGACTTTAGTAGAATGTAAATTTCTGAAGTTGCGGTGTACATAGGTGACATCCAATTATGCACAACTCTTCCCTGATCAGTCCAAAAGCTCTCCTTTTCCACTACAGTCATATTGAATTCTGCAAACTGAGGAGCAATCTCAAATCTTCCAGATCGCCCATAAATTTTAAAATTGTCCTGGAGCAACTGCTCTAGCGTTTCGTATGGTGGAGATGTCCGCGATGTAACCATTTTGTAAATATTCTTACTTTTATACCCGTTAGTAATTACTACTCCTCCTACAAGAAATAGTCCAAGTATAACACGGACAGAAAAATTTCTACCAAATGAATAATCTGGAAACGGACTGCTTTGTTCGAGAAGAGGAGAAGTAAAAGTAAGTAATTTGGATGTACCATACCCTGAATGAACAGCTACTTGCACTTTCCATGTAAAATTTAATAAAATAATTACGATAACAATTAGTAGCCAAATTATGTAGTCAAAAGCTTTCAGAAGCTCTTCAAAAGCTAACCGTTCCCTACTTCTGATTCCGCAGCTGATGAACCGAAATGCATTCATTTTATCGGGAAGATGGAGTGGAATGAAAAGCTCTCGTCCATTTCTGTAACTAATCACTATATTGGGAAAAAGACTATCTGCGTATAATGGGAGCTCGCCGTTGGAAACTTCTTTTGTGATTCCATTTACACAAAAAAGCTGATTTTGATTTTTTCTTGGCCTATACCAGAACTGATTTGCTGTTATTGCTCAGAAGCGACATCCAGTAATAGGCCATCAGGTGATGAGCAGCTTCCTCTGTCCGTTCGAATTTCTGTAATGTAGCTAGGCGTTTATATTTAATTTTGTCTGTTTGGAAAAACATGTTTTCGCAAAACTGAAAAAAGTCAGATTCCTTCGGAAAATCTAGTCTCCAGTAAATTTCTTTGGAGAAGGTGTTACTTCTTGTGGTGTCGTTGGTTAGGAAGATACTTATCAGATCATTTGGCCATATGCAGTGGGGGCAATGTGAGAGCTGAATTTGTTCAGTCGACCTTGAGCTCACCAGAAGTCGTGAATTATTTTCTTTCTGTGCTTTAGCTAAAAAGAAATTTTGGTTTCGGGCGTAGCTTTCTCTATTTGAAGGAAAATTTCCAATACTACCTCTCTCAGCTCGAATCCACATTAAAAGTAGCGAGTTAGAGTTAGCGTCTTGGCGTGAATCCCATATTGCCCATGGAACGATGTATATATAAAATGCCGGTATTGAGCTAGGCTGAACCATCTCAAAGTCGTTGACGTATTCAGGAAGAGGATAACGGTTGTAAAACCAAGTGCCAGGAAGTAAAAATTTATGCAAAAAGATTTCTGGGAGAAAGTGCATGATCTCATTTTCACAGTTTGGGGTAAGTTGAGGTGGGAATAGGTTGAGATGCATCTGACAATTCCATGGTTTGGATAGGGAGACAAATCTGAAGAAGTCAATTTGCGTACAACGATCCAGAAAATTGAGGTCAGGTGCGAAATCCATGCTATTGTATAGAGCGCACGGCGAAAGGGGATGGCTTGAGATTGTTGTTTCAATTTTATCTTTCAATATCCATATTAGTTTAGGTGGAAGAATAGAATACCCCATTTTCTCGGCGCTTCCAATGTAAACAACTTGGCTGAGATTGCTTACTAAAGCTAAAATTGGTTTTCGAATTATTCCAGGTCTGTCAAGGTGCAGGATGTTGTTGTGCAAAAAATTGTTAAGAATTGTGACGCAATTATGTTCATACGTAAATCGAAAATTGCTAAAATCCATAACAAGTTGAGATTCCACCTCCCATATTTTAAATAATAGGCTGGATACATGTTTAAGAGCAGTAGAACTTTCCGTGGTCTCCAGTGTAAACTGTGAGCCTAGTACTCCAAAGGAACTAGCTGGATTTGAGAAAGTATTAAGGGAAACCAGTATGGCTACATTGATTGCTATGTGATTGATATTTCTACTTGGCAATAATTTCAACATTTTATCTATAGCTCTAGCTGTTTTACTTATCAAGGAAAATCTTGCACTGCCCCAGAATTCGCCCAACAGTTCGAAGACATTTTTATCTTAATGAAGCTTATCTGTAAATAATTGGACACTACAGTCACATTAAATTTGCGAATGATATTTTTCATTCCGTCACGTGTTATATTTATTGATCGAGAACAATTATAATATTTTGTGAGACTACTTCTCTAAGAGAATGTTGAGTGCCTTCAATATCACCTGCGGAATTTCAATGCTTTCCTGTGGTCCCACCTAATTAATTGATATTTAAATAAAAATTTCATACAACGTGCCCACGTGAGCCTAATTTCATTTACCTTACAACTTTGCCAGACGCTTTGGACTTGCCTCAAAATTTGGACAAGTGGGAAGAAACTTACTTTATACTACTTCAGTTAAATGCCATTATCCTTCGAAATATGGGGACATAATTACATGAATATTAAATACAGTTGTGCAGTGTTTGGTCTTTGTAGTTAATAATGAAGTATGGTACTTCGTCGCACGTGCAAACTAAATTAACCTTATGCGTACACTCTAAGCTATTAAAATATTTCATTATTTTCAACATCACTTGAGGCTTAAGAAAACACAAGTTCAGTGTAAACTTTTGCCTCCTACTTCAAACACACGTGATGCTCAATTACTATTACGCACTGCACAAATTTATATTTTCCCCAAAAAGGCGAACATGAATACTCCTAGTCTATATAGTCTTTAATTTTTTGTCTCATCAATTGCGAAATGGGGTTGACATTTTTCTTCGCAATAAGCCATAATAGTATCGTAATTAGTGAATTAACAACTGCATTCGTTGCCACCAACTTCTGCAAATTTTAATGAAGTAAATGCCACCAAAAGTTTTCCAAGAATACCTCTAACTCAATTAAACACATTTTATAGACCAACGGCTCAGTTCTTTATTTTTAACGATTTCAAACTAGCCATCAAAGCCTAAAATATGATTTAATAAAACGTTTTTATGAATTATGGTAGGAGTGAAAAATTAAGATACAATTTAACAACTTATTTAGCGGTTACGTATGTGTTTTCGATCCTTTGCCATTTTTTCTTCCTTCTGTTTTCGTTGTTCACTTTTATCGTCAGACTCTGCGATCTAAATATAAGGTTAATATATCTAAATATAGTTATTAATTAGAGCTATAGTCACGAACTAAAATCTTGAAAGAAACAAATACAAAATGGAAATATTTATAGCATAATAATATCCAGTTACTGATAAACAACAGAACAGAGCCCAAACAAAAAGTAGAATATTAAGTTTCATGTTGTAGGATGTTCTACTTTACTTTCAATGGTGGATACTTTCTGCGTAAAAGTAAATAAAATTAAGAAAAAATTTGCAATCATAAATTATATAATGTAAGAATTTTACAGAAAATACAAAAATCAACCCACCATGTAAACACGGTTACCAAACTTCGAACACAAACTGTACTTCAGAATTCACAGAGCTGAGTATTGGAAAGTTCAATAATCAATTTCAAATTATACCATGCGTTTTGATGCCAGAGGGAGCCAACATATGGACTTATTACTAAACATCAATCCAAAGAAAATGGTTTACGATATTAAGATATTAACTGCCAATTTCGGTAATGTAACTGTCATTTTGATTTGCAATACTAAAAGCACACACGTTTTATGTGAGATTTTATAATAATATTATACAATTAAATTTACAGCACTGCGCGTTTCACATAAAAACTCATGCACAATGTCACAACAAAAGAACTTAAGAAATTATTCAATCGACAAAACGTTAACTGAAACAATCACTACAAAGTTGTTTTAAGAGCGACCATAAAATTAATTAGCGAGTTGATAGTTTCTAGTACATTAACAAATTATTTCCTCCGTAATTGCTACTCTATTACATCATAATTTTTAGTAGACCTTAGTAATATTAAGTAAAGAGTAGACTACATTTAAACATAAGTCATACTAATAACTCTTCAAATTATGAAACCATTACTTTACAGTAGCTAACAGTCAGTACGTATCAAACCTATTATTTGAGATTTTATTCCTTACTGATTGTCACTTAGTTTCTGGACTCCACTACTGAGAGAAAGTATGCAATTGTTACTCCAAAATACTGTTTAGGAATATAAAAATAAAATTATAAATCTAATTTGTAGGCTAAGCTAATAACAAAGCATTATATACGGTAAAACGATATTATTTCAATAAGCTTACATTGATTAAGAAAACAGTGTTTACTATTAGGCCTCCTCTGCCTAGCCCAATGGCACCCTCGGCTATTTCTTCTGCAATCCATTTAAGATTTTCCACTTCAGAACGAGAACTTTCTCTGATACCAACGTCTATAATCCAATCTCTGATATTCTCCATCTAAAAGGTAACCTGGTATATTTATTTAGATCAAGTTATCTGAAATAAGACATTCAATTTAAATTACCTTTGTAGATACGTTGTGCGCCAGGCTATAGGTTGCAAGCATTTTTAATATTTCCATGACCATTCCTATGCATTGG
>JAHZND010003302.1:0-11125 GCA_027744115.1 Acrocyrtus sp. NNG-2020 | reverse complement strand
CTCCACTCTGGTCTTCTCGGATAAGAGAAGGATCCATGAGGGAGGTGGGAAGTGGGAACCCTTTTTTTTTTCTTCGGAGAAAATAAGACAAGAAAATGTAAGCCAAAAAAATAATGACTGTGTGGGCCCTATTATTTCATAGCTTCCAGGTTCATCAGTCCACTCTCGTTTTCGGATAAGGTTAAAAGAACAAAAAAATATTTAGTGCGAAAATTGTGAAGTTCAAATGGGAAGTATAATCCTTAGGGTCATATATCAGCGAAGTGAGAGTGCCGTGACGATGATGATGGGAGAGGTTGTGGATGGCGCTAGCAGCATAAAAACATTTTCCATTAAAGACGTAATCTAAAACTTGTCCTTTTTAGCTTCTTTCACACACGGCAGCATTTAAAGCAGAAATTTTCTTGGTAAATGGGCTGACGCATTGTTTTTAATGATGCGTTTTACTTCCACGAAGAACAATAAACCGAGAGAATGGCATTACTTCAGCCTGATTTCTTTTCTCCTTTTTCCCGTATCCATTTCACCCAGAGTTTTGCGAGTAGGACAAAGAAATGTAGGGAGTAGGTCTCCATGCACATTATTCTAACTTCGTTTTCCCGCTCGTCTTTTTTTTCTCGCCAGGATGTAAACGGGGGAAAGCCAATTGAAAGACAATAAACTCAGATTTTTTTGCGCCTTCCTTTCCTCAGCTCTCAGCTCATGTGTTTTCATTGTCGTCATCCATCATGATTAGAAAAGATGTGTATCCTTCCCAGCCATTTTGTTTTGAGCTGGTTGCAGTTTGTTGTAAACATGCCACTCCCTACTTATACTCCTCCTAGTTATCGTGTAATGTTCTGTAATCAGATAAAAAAAGTTTTATATTTTTTTCGCAGAAAATTTATGTTGCAAGTCGACACAGAGACCGAGAGAATAAAACTTTTTTTTTGCGAAAACTCTTTCCGTATAAACTTCGGGAGGTATATAGTACGTTTCGTGTAAAACATTTTTGTTCTTTTCTCGCGATCCTCGTCGCTAGTGACTAGTCGCTAGTGTTTCTAATCGGGAGAGATGTAATCGATTAAGTGAACCGTGAAATGATATGCTGGATAGCATGACTGGTGTAGTGTGCGGGAGAAACGCAGAGGGAAAATGGAGATGGGATAGAATACATAAAAAAATAAAAGTGATCACCAGTTTATTTTTTTTTCTTGGAGGACGTAGGCGGAACAAGGGTGTATATAGGTAATTGGATGATGTGATATTCCAGGGTGGAAAAGGAGAAGGAAAGCGTTAGGAGTGAGCTGCTACTAATTTTTTTTGCAATGGATGACGATGACAGAGAAAACAGAGACGCTACCTGAATCTGATCATGACTCCGCTTGTATATGAGTGTAGGATGTCGGAGCTCGAGCTCCTAGGAGAAAATTCTATTCAGTGGTTGGCATAGGTGTTGGCATCGTGTGGAAGAGTTGTGCTAGGTAAAAATGCAAAAAACTATCTCTGTATTGGACTCCTCTTTACGGTATGAATAGAAAGGGATGAAGAGTTGGCTGACTAGTGAAGGAAAAATCAGTGTAAAAGGAATAAAAAGAGGAGAAAAGCTGAAGGAAGAATGAGACAATGTTGGAAATGGGCTCTCTTTCTCATTTTTTTCTGGTTCATGCTCTGACAGTAGGAAAAAGGGATAATAAAAATGCATATTGGTTTTTTTCTCTCTTTTCTACACATTCTACTGTCTTCAGGAGAGAGAGAGAGGAAGGAGGAGATGAGCGTGTATGATTTAGTGAATGGGAAGAAGTCAGTTTTTTTTCCTTTTTTTATTTTTGAAGGAGAATGAACGTAAAGAAAGTTGAATTGGATAGGTGGAATAGGATGAGGATAGGTACATTTCTGGCAGTTTGGAGTGGATAGCAAAAAGGAATGAAAATAAAGATGGAAATGTGTTATTTTTATGAAAAGAATCAGAGTTTGTCTTTAGTGCGGGAAAAAGAAGAAAAAAGAAGAAGTTCAGCCAGACAAAGATATCACTCACTCTTGATATGAGAAGGATGTGCTATACAATCCTGTCCAATCCTATTTCCTTTTGGCTTTCTCGCACTGGAGAAAAAAAAGAAAAGTGGATGGGTATGTTGTATAGGTAGATTTATTTTTTGCAAGGGTAACGTGACGAGACATGCTGGAAATGTCTTGAAATTGAAGAGGGGATAAAAAAAGATGTGTTATGTCAGAAAATGTCAGTTTTTGTAATCTTGTACTAGCTACTATGTACGGGATGTCTCACAAATTTTTGATCACGATCATATTTGTAAAGGAGTAGGAGGCAGCTGCGGCTATAGCTGTAGTGGATGTGGGTGGAGGTGGAGGAGTGAGTGAGTGCACAGAAGGATGAAATGTGCCTTGCGAGAATGTGTAGGCTCCATATTTTCCACATGAAAAAAATGAATAAAAAATATGTATATGGTGGTGTGTGCAATAATTTACTAGAAAAAAACTAAAGTTCTCTTTTCCAGACAGGAACAGGGAACCACCTTTCCTTTCCTCGACTATTTTTTTCCCTTTGAATGAGTTTTTTTTCTTTGACTCTTTTCTTCTCCTTGCACTCCTTGCTCTATAAGTACGAGACGGAATGGAGAAGGTAGATGAGGAATGATCTTTATGAGCTCAACTTTTCACAGGAAAAAAAGGGAATGAAATGTGGGAAATGACAGGAGACTGGTCGTATTTACATGGAGTCTTCATTCCTTTCGTGGTTTTTGAGAGTGGAGTAGGGTGTTGGAAAAGGAGAAAAGAGGTGCAGAGGGAGAAAAAGAGAAAGAAGAAGAAATATGGGATGAAGTTGAATAATGCATGGCATGTAGAAAAGGACGTATTTCTGGGAAAAGAGAGAATGGGAAAAAATAGTGATTTGCGTTGTGTCCACCTCCTCCGCCGCCAGAAAGATATAGGAGTGGAGCGGAGGGAGAATGGGAAGAGATCGTTGTATTTTATGTAAGCGGAAATAACCAGGTATAATCTAATATGCGGGGTGAGGTCACGTTTAAAGGTTTATTTGTACTTTCCCTTTATGGCTTTTCATTTCATCTGTGCATCTTGATTCCACTGGAGAGGTGGAAAAGTGGATGGTATGTGTGGTGTCTCACACGCCGACTTTTATTGTTCCTTGTTCACAGGAGAGACGAGGACAAGAGGGAAGTGGATGCCTTGCAATTTTTTTATTCTCCTTGTTAGAAAAAAAATTAATGTTGAATGGTAGACGGTTTTAGGCTATTTGTGCTTCTCTGGAAAAAATTGTGCTCCCTGCTCTCTCATTCCACCATTTTTATTAGGAGAGATCGGCACATATATTCCTGGAATTGCAAAATTGCAATTGCACCGCATTCCTTCTGATCTCCTTTTCCTTTGGCCCACCCCCATTTACATAAATGTGTAGTGTACTGCTAAAAAACGACGTTGGTGGAGAGGTGGAAGTTATATTTTTATATGAGATGACGTGAGACTTTATTTTTATGTTTATATGATGCAGGTACTGTGCCAACAAACTCGACCCGGAAGAATCTGATCTAGTCTGAGAACATGGAGGAGGCGGAGTTGGGTGCGGAAAGGTGAAGAAAAAAATCAAGTCTAAAAACCCCTCATACTATATATTCTCCTCTTGCAGAAGAAGATAAAAAATATTTACACTGTCCATCTCAGCTAAAAAAAAGCATAATAGCTATATATACTGTGAAACACATCGCTAAATCAATCGTTTTTCTCTCGACTGCTAAACCTTAATCAAATAAAATTATGAGAAAATCTTTTTTTTTTCTCGTGCTATGTCCGTGTTGAAAAAGTTATTAAGGTAAAAAAAATATGCTCTTGTATTTAAAAAACAACAATGCTGGTAACTGATAAGGTAGAGTAGATCTAAGTTTTTTTTGTTTTTTTATAAAAGCGCTTTCCTAACTGTAAGTTTTAGTGAGGTCCACAAAGAAAAGGGCCTTGCCTGCACCAGACCACAAATCACTTTTAGGTCGTTTTTATAAAAAAAGTTGTTTGCTTTTCCCAATCGTTTCGATAATATGTAAGACGTGGGCGGGATACAGCAAAATTGTTTGCGTATCGGATCCTACATGCTTTCACTCGGTATACATAATTACATATGTAATAACGTTGAATAATTTATTTTATCTCACAAATAAGCAAATGCAGTACTCCATGTTATTAGTCTTTTGTAGAGATTCCCCTATCGATTACCTTTTTTTAGCCGCCTTTTGTGATATGATAATGATCCATATTTTTTGTCGAATGGTGGATAATTTCATAGTTAATTTATAATTTATTAGTCCCTGCGGTGGGCACTTCGTGCACGCAACACCATGTCATCCAGTAAAAAAAACGCTGAAGCTGAGCTAAAGTGATTTATTAGCGGATAGAGTGGTAGTTTGTTGGCGGTTATGGGTACTCCTCTCATATTACATTATTGGGTCTTGCGTCATCAGCGTCGGACTTATTTTCCCCTTGCGGAGTAAAAGCTGTAAACAGACTCCATGTTCTTTGTTGTCGCTCTTGTTGTGTGGAGCTGTATTGAGCAAGCAAATGTTGACTTTGGGGAAAGTTTATGCAAATTTTTAATGTTGAGTAATTCCCTTCTGGATCAATCAGGATACTGTTTGAGTTGCGACTTTACCAGGATTACAATTCTGATTTATGGGAGAGGACATGTGGGAGTGGAGATTGGATGATAGGAGAAAATGGCTCGCAGCAATTTTTTCAGGATTGTCGTTTTCAGTGATTAAAATGTGCCATAGTCTTCTTTTCAATGAACAATGAATTGCTTAAAGTGAAATAGTAGTCCCCGATAAAAATTTTCTTTTGGAGTACTTGCCAATAATGCTAACTATCCCAGCTACAGCTTTTTTACTAGCGCGTACTGCATTTCTTGCTCGAGAGGTTAATAATCAAAATATAGTGGTAATGAAATAAACTTGCATTTACATACAAAAAATGTTATTTACTGCTTACAGCTCGTGAGCATTCGAAAAATAGCGGAGGTGGTCATTTTTGAAAGTCTCACGAAACTAGATAAGCTGTTTCCGGTGTGTATTTACAAATAAAAATGTTTCTATGGGGGGTCGGGGTGAAGTGATACATCGACCTTATCACTTTATCAATCATCACATCGCTAAAACAAACAAATTTTCTTTTCGTATTAGCTTTCCATTCTCACAAATCTGTACTTTTTCCTACTCGTTTTTCGTAACCAGCGTACAAATCGTATGACCAATCATTAAATCACCATTTTTATAGTAACTGTACTGTAAGTAGGCATGTGTGTAAAAAAGGCTAAAAAAATACATCCGCATCCGCTTTTTTTTGTAATGGACTAGCGTGAAAATGAACCGGAAGTGAGGAAAAGGCGAAACTCGCATGCAGGTCTGCAAAACTCTTATGAAATGAAAGTCAGTCGAGGAAAAGGAACGGATATAGGGTAGGAAAAAAAGCCGTTAAATAGTAGCTGTACCTTATTCTCTAATTGTAAGCTCTGAGTCAATTTAAATTTCTCTGACCAGTTTGTTGACATTGCTTATCAGTTACACACGCATAGACTAAAAAAATATATGTTAAAAACAGAAAGTCAATAGTAATGAAATGATAAAGTAGTGAATTGTTATATAAGTATATATGCTAGCTATTTGAAAGTACTAAACAGCTACCGTAAAAAATAAAATTTTTGTCAGTGTAATTTATTATATTGCTTTTTTATTGTATACCTATTTGATACAGATTTTTATTTTGTGTTCTGTAAAATCCACTAGTTCACTCACATCAGATGAAATGATAGGAGTCTATGTAAGCCTAAGTATTTCTAATTTAGAAAAAATGTAATTTAATTGCCAAGTAAAATACTGTTTTATACGACTATCGCTATCGCCCACAAAAATATACCTACTACGTAATTAGCTATAAATACGTTCTTCTTACTGTTTACTCTTGATTACTGTGAGATTTTTTTATTTAATTTGCAGTATATTCAGCCTACTGGATATTTAATGAGTGCACGCTAACATAATTACAAGCTTAAGTGTAATTTTAACGAGCAGTGTAATTTGTATACTCTCTTTGCGTCAGTGTTTTTCTACATTAAAACTAATTTTTTATTTCGTACAACTCCAACGGAAAAGGAAATATTAAAAAATCGTTGACTGTTTGTATAAAAAAGGCAACCGCAGGCATTATATAAGCATTTAAGCATTTATATATATTTTTGGATTGTTTCAAAATCTGTCTATTTGTGTTTTTGTAATGTATTCTCAATATCAGTGTCAAAAATTAAAGGCAACCGCAGTCATTATATAAGCATTTAAGCATTTATATATATTTTTGGATTGTTTCAAAATCTGTCTATTTGTGTTTTTGTAATGTATTCTCAATATCAGTGTCAAAAATAAATGTAAAACTGTACAGATTTTTTTTGGCTTTGGTAAATTGTAGAGTGAGTAAGTAAAAAAAGGTTAGTTTTACTGTAAAATTTTTGAAAATAACCTTTTTGCAATTCTTGGCAGTTTTCTGCATGGTCGGTGTCTGGTTACCGTTTTTATTATCCAGTTCGTTTTTCGTGTAACTTGAATAGAAAATTATTCGCAGTCTAAAAAAACACAATTTGCAGGTTATAGAGCACTAATAATATTGGGAATGGGGATGTGGAATGTCTAGAAGGGAAAAAAACTGATATAATAATGGAGAGGAGTACGTGCGCGTGCATTTTTTTCTCTTTTTGTAAGCGACAATTATATTGTTGTATAATGTAAGAGGTTACAAAATGAATGTGATTTAATAATGTGATCAAATAAAAAATCGTCTTATAACAAATGTATACAAAAAACGGATGGATTCTGTGCTACTTCTTTTCATCATCAGATTTTTGAAGAAAAAGTTCTTTGTATGGGAAATCATATTAATTATATGGGAAAATGATAATAAAAAAAGTTTTATTCTTTCTTCACCCCAATTTCCTTGAGGAACTCATGTGAAAATTCTCGGAGCTTTTTGATAAAAAAAGTGTTTGAAAAAAAGTAATTGCCTCTGGAGGAGTTTATAAAAAAGGGAGCATGAAAAGTGCTTAGGTATCATGGAAAATAACAGATTTATCAAGTTTCCGGTTCTCTCCGGTTATAAAGTTGATTTTTTTTCTTTTTCTTCAAGAGAAAGTCATTTTATTTCAGGTCTTTACAACCTTTTTGGAGAAAAAACGGACTTTTTTTCGCAGAAGCGGGGGAAATGGCATACTTTTCTATATTCACCAGCATTCTTGCATGCATTCTCGCACTCATGTAGATCATATCGGAATGGGGAAGGAGCTAAATTTTTAATGTGAAAGTGAAAGTCACTCTCGCTTTCTCTGCCTCACTCTCAATAAGATAAATTACTCCAAAGGGAGTACATATTTTTTCACGGAAATTTTAACTAAGTAGTTAAGGCTGCCCTTTTGGAGTGCTGACGAAAAACTGGAATTGAGCCGGATGGAAAGCATATTAGCTAGGTAGAAAGGATGTGCTATTGGCAGGAGCTAAGTGGAATTAGATATGCTTTTGCGATTGCTTTTCCTAATTTCAGTAAGGCAAAGAAACCCCCCACTTTTATTTTGATACATGGAGAGAAAAAAATTATTTGGCCAGGGAATGTGGACAAAATTCTGGAGTGGATTGACTTGTTTTTATAGAAAAGCTGGGCTCGTTTTTATGCAATGGAGCACAGCTTTTTTCTGGAATTTCTCCTTAGCAAAGGAAATTCATATGCGATGCAGACTTCCTCCGAAAAAATATTCTGGGAATATGCGCCTGATATTTTCTTTACATCTTTTATCCCCTTCGGCTTGTTGAATTTTCCCGTTAAAATTAGAGCGGCAGCAGAGCTACGTGATAACACTTGGAGAGTGGAGACCTGTTGGAAAATGGAGTTTGTCCTAGAATACCCCACCGGTCGATTTTCTTCTTTTTTTAGATTGTAAAGCTGGAGAAGTGTTACAAGAAAGAGAAGCGAGAGCAAACACTGTTTTTGAATGAGATGACGGAAGATTGCAGCAAAAAAGCCTAGAAAGTTTTTTTTACACTCGGCACTTCTGCCGAGTGGGAGTCGTACAGTCGGCAACTGTGGAAAGGCATCATATGACTTGCCACTGGATGGAGGACAAACGGCTTCTCAGCTGGTGGAAGGGAACCTTTCTCCACGGCAAATCGTACTTAAATTTTTTTGCTTTAAATTGTACAATTATTTTTTGAGTGCCATGTAAAAAGTTCTATTGATTATTTCAGTTACTAATATAGCTCAGGATTAGGATAGAAAAGGTGAATAAGGTTTAGTTGACTATCGCCAGTGTTTGCTTTATCTGTGATAGCAGTAAATCCGTGATCACTCCGCGTGTGACTGGCATTCACAGTTTCTTACTTCTGAAAGATATTTTCATGTGAACACGAGGTCTGGGTCAAAAATGTCAATAGAGAATAACGTCAATGCAGCACGTAACAAGTCGACACCACACCTTTTAGGCAAACCTTTGGTCAAAATCGTAAAATTTTTGCGGATACATTCCACATTTTTGTAAGAAATATATCTAAAAGATTGGCCAATCCATTCAAAAGCTTTTTTTTGAAACTGGGAAAGCGGAGATAGTCTAGTCTGGATAGTGTTAGTGTTGTTGATTTTTTCTTTGATTGAAAGTACTCATAAAATTAAATTTTAACGAGAAAAAAATGTCCATCTTATCACAAACTAAATGCTTGTCAAACATACAGTAACAAGTAGATAGTGCGATGATGTAGATGAAGACTGAAGACCCATGTAGACGTTGTCAGCGCGGTTGTCGCCAGACAAGCAAACAAGCCAATTCTCATTATCAGTTATTATCATTAGGGCGTTATTTCCAGTGTAGAACAGAGACAAGGATAGGAAAGGGTACAAAAGCTAATAAGCTGCTAGCGTAATACTTCACGAGAATGTTGCATACTAAACACGTGGTCCATTATTCACAGCAGCAGTGGAAATGCGCTTGCACTTTCGATAGGACACATTACGTGGTGGGCGCCAGCTTAATTTTTAAAACTTTTATATTATTACCGTCCAAAGTTTATTTCAAATATGCCGAAGGCTGCTACATCCAAGGTTATTGAATTGAAAATAATAGCAACAACGAACGATTGATTTTATGTATGTAACTAGTGCAGCCAACAAGCCAACAAAGTCATAATAGCTGACTTGACTTGTGAATGACTCTTCAATTTATTTGTAATGGGAACATCTTCTGTGAGTGTTATTCGTTGTCAGGATCCACTATTAGAAATCGAAGGAGAGGAATCCTATTAAAAGCCAGATGGAACATTCAAGGTCAGTTCAGTTGGAATTCTCGTCAGTTTTGAATTCTGCATATACACATAATATGAATGATTATTAGCCAAAGAAGTACATTTATCTCACCACACGCTTCATAATTTCTTCATGTATCATATTCCAGTTAGGTACATACAATTATGAGTATGTAACAGTAGCAAATTTTTTATGCAAAATGAGCCACGCGGATTGCCTTGCTCTTTTTATTACACAGCAAAAATGCATGTATAGTATACATCCTTCCTCGTAAAGAAAAACGGGATTACCTTCCACTCTCATATTACTCATTCTTGAAGTTACTAGCTTCACATAACCTCTTAACGCGTCTGGCAGAAAACAAGTTTCTTTGTATGATTTTATAAAAAATGCTTGTTGTTTTACTACAAGTGCTAAATACGAATTGCGCTTACTACGAAACGAAGTTTTCTTTCGTCGTATGCTTGCTTACCTGATTATATATTCATTGCTAATTTACTGAGATGTATGCAGTATCAATGTCCACCTCTGGCATAGTTAAATATCAGTTGGTGTATAAGTGAATTGCTGTATTTTTAATAATTTATCCAGCAGCGCACCGCAAAAATCGGCGTATCTTTCTCCGTTCAGCCCTCGGAGAACAGCATTTTCAGAGAATGAGGATTCTATCTCAGAGACAACTGCATTTCGAGTTTTCTACAATTCGACGAAATCTTCTCCAAGTTTAGCAGTTCGCTCGTACAAAGAGTGTCCGCTAGCGTCAGAAGAGCATCTATCGCTGATGGGTGACAGTGTTCTAAGTAAAAATAGATTATATTTTTGAAAGTTTGTTTTAGAAATCTTATTTAAAAAGTTGCAAAAAGTACATTTCGCACAAAAAAAGATTATTGCTCAATGAATCTTAACGCAGTTGGAGGGGGCCACTCCTCCCAGAGTAGTAGCAGTGACGACGTTACAGTGGCAGTACCAAAGACAGCAGACCTTCCGCACAGGAAAGATAGGCAAAATGGTGTAACCAGGAATGGGAATGCTGGGGCAATAATGGACAGTGGGACATTGGACGCACGTGTACTTCCCTCATCTGCCAGTGGAAATGGACACGAAAATGGAAATGGCACCGGCGAAGAGTTGAGTGGCAAAGGGACCCGCACTTGTTCTCCTCACTCTTGGTCGCCTGACAAAGGGCGAAAGTGATCGGGGAGTTAATGAGGCTATTAGAGAAGATGACTGCACGGGTGATAAAAGTGGTGGAAGTGGAAGGAGAGAAGTGCCATCATCATTCCGACAGGAGAATGGGAGTTGGGATAAAAGTTGTGTGCCGAGGGAGTACCCCTTCGCCCATGCTAACTCAGCTTTCGACAAAGAGCCGAGCTATTCTCCGTCCCCTTCCTCAGCCACAGCTAGAACAAAGGGGAAGGCTGGTGCTTCTGGTACTGGTGCTGGTGCTGTTGATGATGGCCTTACTGATGATGATTACTCTGGAAGTTATAAAGTGAACAGGGGCGAATCAAATAATGACGGAGCAGAGAAATTCCAGCAGCGCTATTCACGCCAGTTTTTTGCTGCTTTTGCAGGTAAAAAAATAAAATCTCACTTATTTTAGCACTTTTTCCTTTCCCCTTTAAAAATGTTTTTTTTCTGCATGTTAAGTGAAAATGGAAGAGATGAAGAGGTGAAATTGCATAGTCAACATATTTTCTTGTCACTGTTGCGAAAAGTGATCCTCTTCTGGGATCTCCTTTTTTACGGTTATGCTCCCTTTTTATGGTAAATGTTTTTGCTGTAAGCGGATAGCGGA
>JAHZND010003301.1:0-17675 GCA_027744115.1 Acrocyrtus sp. NNG-2020 | reverse complement strand
CTGCCCTTCTTCTGATGTGTTTTCATACTCCGCTTCCCTGCAGGAGTTCAAATTTAATAACCTTAATTGCTATTTGTCATCTTTCTCAGTTTGTCCGTAAACAATTCGGAGAATAAAATAATATATTTTTTAAAAAAATAATAACAATATGATGGATAACAAATGAGATTATTCATTCTTACGGAAAATGTATCCGACCATCCTTTACAACGTTTGTGAAGAGCTTCTTTCGCTTTTGTAGGTATGTCAGCAGATCGCCATTTGCACAAAACTCCACACCAATGAATACGTTGCCTATACAGAAGTGAATCATGAAAGCAGGATAAAACAATTGCGTGTACAACATCAATTAACACTAAGAAAAGGACTACAGGTAGTAGCACAGCATGAGTCCATCATTTCATACGTGCTTTTAATACATGAGGTACAGGTAATAGATATGGCATCACGAGGACTCGCCGCCTCAGAACTCCCAGAATAAAACTGCCAGCTCTTAAATCTCCCAGCCGTAACGTATCCCGCCGACGAAGATTCGCAGCCATAAACTTCCCCGCCCGAATGTGGTCGAACTTTACGTGAAAAAGATTACTGCTAAATCCCAATACCAAAACCGTATACATAGGAAAGGGATTTATTATAGGTATTTAGTATAGTATTTGTGGTTAGGTTAGGTTAAGTTAGGGATTTAGTATCGTGAGTTAGCATGGGAGGGATTTGGCATGGAGAAATAGCATAAGGTTTAAGCATAGGAATTTAGCATAGTACTTGATTAGGGACCTTAGCGTTGAGCTTAGGGATTTTAACATTAGCGTTGAGCTTAGGGATTTTAACAAATTGCGAATTTCAAATATAAGGAAAACGGTTTCCCTTGTTAGTATTATGTGGATTTAGCATGACAGTTTTGCATTATAGGGATTTAGCATGACCGTTTAGTATTGGGATTTAGCATAAAGATTTGCTTTTCGGGGAGTCTGCCAGTTTCTGGCACCTTAAAAAGTCTGGCATTATTCGTAGCTGGGAATTGCTTGGCTGGGACTTTGCCATTCTGGCAGTTTTTTTGCCGGCAGTTCAAATTCGAATTCGACCAGTCTTCGTGGAACCAATAAATAATTGGTAATTTACGTTTTGCAATTTCCTCCGTTGATGCTGCAATCAGTTTCACAATGTTTTCGTTCGTGCCGACATGTGCCATAATTTTCAACTCGAGGAGAGTCGCCCTAAAATCATCTATATCCTCGGAAGATTTCACTGTTTTTACGGCTACTACCGACTTTCTCCTTCCAACTTCTACTTGACCCTTCCGCACCACACCAAATGCTCCAGATCCCAAAATCGTGTTATCTGTCGTATAAAATTGCCTCCGATTTATTATTTTACTCTACTTCCATGAATTACCGATTTATTTGAGACTCGTTCATAGTTTTAAATACTTACGAATGCTCCAAAGTCTGTGAGGGACTTCATATTTTTTGTCATATGGAAGGGCTTTCACGCTGTCGTTTGCATAACGCAAAATCTCATTGGCATCCTCTCTGGGAATATGGGACGTGTCCATTCCATCAAAAAAGTCGCGCATTGCTTCCTCAGTTAGTCGTCTGTATTCCTCCTTTTGCATTCTATATCTGAGAATGAGCAACACCACAATGAAACAGAACAGCACTGCTACTGCTCCGAAGATGGAAGTGAGGATTGTTATAAATGTTGATGATAAACCTGGAAAAGTAATTAGGAGTATGCAGTTCAAAAAGTTTATATGAAATCGGAAATAGACATACAGAGAGAGACATGTGCAATGATAACAATATCTTATGAAGTACCTCCGGGGTTTTTAATTCTAACTTGAAAGGACGAAGCGACACTTCCTCCAAAGTTAGTAAAATTACAGACGTAAATCCTCGACATGACTTTTGTCCAGATTAGATATGGTAATTGTGATTTGTCGAGTGTTATTAACTACCTTTTCAGTAGTTGTGATTCCTGAAATCTGACATGGAAATCAATGTTAAGTTGTTTTGCGTTAGCTTGTATCTGCTAAGAAATTGTAGCATTCTCAGAATTATGTATTACATTTCCGGGACTTAGGGTGAACATTGGAACTGGATTTCCAGAAGCAGCACAGTGTACGTCGAATGTCGCATTCGAAGGATAGGTGTAGTAGTACTCATGATAGTCTTCATGGGCAATTTTAATTTTAGCGGCTATATCAATTTATGAATACGAAATAAATCTAGGTATTTCGATTTTCGAGAAATCAAATAATATGTAACTGTTAGAAGTAATCAAATACGTGCTAATAGGATCGTTTTAGAAATATTTCCCCAGTCCGTTGGGCTATCCCATATGGGAGAAAAGCAGAAAATTGTGACATTGATTTCTTTTTTAAGGTCCTGTAAAAAGTCTATCTGCGTAATGGCTATTCTGTTAGCCTGAATTACTGTATCTTCCTCGATATCTTCATATTTACAATAAATTAAACCACTACCGATTACTGCATCTTCCTGTTTTATGTTTTCTTGCACTTAAACGGATATACCTGGGAAAAATGTGATTTCATCCCCTAATGATTCATTTTCAAATCGGTACCCAATGAGAGTTCCAAACGAGAAATAGAAAGGGGATGTGTGACATTTTATTTCTATTCGCTCTCCAGTATACATCTTTGATGGGAGCTCTAGCTTCATCATATCCTGCATGTTGGAGTCCTCCCATGATAGCTCTTTTAAATGTTTAAATAGTTAGATTTTACAGAGCAGCAACACTCTTTGTGAAGATAATCGTTTGGGAAAAGGACAATTTGTTATTTTGCCAATTACTTAATGTCCCATCCTCGAATTGTGTGTTTTCTTCCCCGTGTAGGGTGTGATAAGCGTAAACTACCCGGCTGGCGTTGGTTTCGTTGGCGAAAAATACAATTGGCCAATACTTATTAGTACCATTTTTTGTAACTGAGTTGACCTTATCGTACTCCTTATATAGGTATGTACGACAGTTCGGATTCTTAACAAGTGAAAAATTCATTGAAAATAAACCGATCTCGCTGTTCATGTTGAAAATTATAATAAATTTCATAACAGTTACCAGATGTTCAGTGTACAGGAAAGAATTTTCAAGTGTCTGGCGATCAGGAACTGATCTAGGGGCGATATAATTCTCTTCCGGTACAAATGAGTGTTCGTAGATGTTACCGAAATCAGTGAGCGAGAACTGTAAGTCACAGGTCACATTCTTCCTTTGATTTTGTCTTGCAGCAATAGCCTTGTCTAAGTCTGTTGATGCACAATGTAAAATTACAACATGTTTACTGTTCAAAAAATTAACTAAACCCTACTACAAACACTAATTATCTACTTAATTTTACCTTCCACGATTTTCTGGTTTTCTTCGAATTTTGATAAGACTTGGAGTATAGACTCTCCGGATTTATCGTAGGAGGCCTGAACAACTGTTCTCTCACAGGGATTATCAAATGCCATGCAAGCCAAAACCTCGCCAATCCCATTCTTAGTCATAGGTACCTCGATATCAGCTCTAAATTTGTAGGTGCTCGGGTCATAGAAATTTTCCACTTCCCTCTTAGTCATTGAATGGGAATCGCTCAACTTATTTTCATGCTATGAGTACGAATTTATAATTAATTTATTCTCACGGCAATATATAGACTTCTTTAGAATGTGGATAATATTTTATTACATATGCTAGGTTGTAGGTCCACCTAATTGGCTTTGTATGATTGCAGTCCAACTCGATAAAACCAAGTAAGTACCGATTTTCCTCCGGCGGTCTCGAAATGATACTTCCATTATTAAGTTTTGTCTCCTCGTCTGTGCCGGAGACGAAGACACCTACTTTAGGTAGATCTTTAGTTGGAGCAGGTTGTTTGGAACAGTTAACGCCACTAAGTGTGCTTTCCACATCCTGAAAGAGGAAAGTGGACAGGGTAGTCGATACCAGAACTATTTCTAAATAGAAAGTCATCAGCACAATTTTGATTTCATCTGGAGCCAAAATTCAGATAAGTTTTCAAACAGAACTCCGTTCCGGCTATGGATCTACTCTCTCCTAAAGTATGAATACGTATGAGTACAACTTCATTGCAAAAAAGAGAAAAGCTGATTCATTCCACAACTTGTCATCCCATCTATCTCAAATTTTCAAGTAACGAATAGTAGAGAGGAAGAAGCTGGGGGCTAACCGCAGGACACTTACTTTTTGTGTTTGGTCCATTAAAGCTACATAAACAACCTATTCCTAGAAAAGTTTGCAGTGGAAACTGGAAATTGTTATTCACCTACTTTCTAGCCAGTCATTCAGAGGCCAAAAGTTTCGGGAATGAGTTCGCCAAAAATACCAAAATCCAGGAATTTTAGTGGAACAACTTTAGTTGTAATAATCTGTATTTATTTGCATATTATATTCACTTGCTCAATTACATTTTTGTACAAAGAGGAAAGTCTTTGATTCTCCGTGCTTTCATTTTACAATGTCTCTAATTTTACTTATGCACAAAACGTAATAAATTAATACCGTTTAAAACCTTGTCTGGTCACAAAAAAAATTTAAGCGAGTTTAAACGTAATAACGATACTTGAGATGACAATGACTGTGAGTTTCTTGTCTTTATCTTTTAGCGTCTCTGTTTCTCATGCTGGCCGTCATGTGCGATAATGTGATGGGCATGCTTTTACTGCCCCTCTTTGGATCCACAGGGATAGGCTCAGCAGGGCCCCAACCGTTGGAGCCAAACGGAGGAGTGATGAACGTTTGAAACTGCTTAAATTGGTTACTAGCAATAGCCTCCCCTTCTTGATGCGCCACATGATTGGCATTTCTAGTCAACGTGAGGTGCTTTCTAACCCAGCTTAGCAGGTTATCATTAATTTCATCAGGATTGCTTCCAAGATCTCGCAAGTTAACCCTGGAAGAGCCGTGATGCATTAGCGTCTCCATTAAATTTACAATTTCGTCGGTCTCTCCAAACTCAACATCGTGGTTTCCAAACTCGGCCATGGCTTCTATAATATCGGGGTCGGAACTGTTCACCTCTGGCGCGGAATAAGACTGAATTTGCACCGCCATGATGGGCGTATCCACTTTAGTCTTTGCAACTTTTTTCCATCCGTCATCATCGGGCGAGTTCCAGCCACCTGGCTCCTTGTTGTGGTAGTCTTCTACTTCTTCGTTCTCATTGGCAGGCACTCGGATAAGTGGCGGTTTCAGACGTTGCAATTTGACGAACAGTCTCCCAAGAAGTTTAACTTGGGCGTCGAGGGGTTTTTGCTTCCTTCGAGTTTTCAAAATATGCCGCTTTTCTTCCAATGCTTGCTTGAAGGGCTCACTGTTCCTGCCTCCTAATGGAGCACTAATGTTCGGTGTGGCGAAAACTATGGTGCTTGTTGACATTAGTCCTGTGTCTGAAAGATCTTGGTGAATCAGCTTTTCTGGGATGTGGTGTATGTCGCCTCGCTTATGAAATTTTGTGATGACGAGAGGATGCGTTGGAGGAGGTGGGGCTCCGTAGCCCTGTTCATACTTCGTTCCCAGATTGATATCAGCTCCAAACTCCGATGTGCCTGGACTAGCATTTCCGGATATTTCCAGAGTGTCCGGAGACTTGACGCCAACTATTTGACGTTGAGCGAAAAGAACGGTGTAGTTCTCAGGAAGTGTGTCTCCAATTGTCAAAACGGGAGGAATGGACGGCTTAGGCTCCAATGGTTGAGAAGAATCTGCTCCTGGAATGACGTTATTATTTACGTTGGTTAGTATCTGGGTGCCGTCTGGCTCCACAGAAATGAACGTTCCTGACAGAGGTGGCCCAGGAGAGAAGCTAGGTGCTGTGTAGAAGTCCACAGTATTCCTGAACATTCCAGAGTATGCAGCATTCTTAAGCATTGACAAGAGTCGACTAGGGCGTGGTCCATTGTGTGGACTTGTCACGTCATTTACTGTGTACGGTGCTCCAGGTCTAAATGAAGGGTCTGGTAGTGGACCATTTGGCGGACCGAGTCTATATCCAGGAGGAGGTGGTGGAGGATGTGGCCCCGGAGCTTTCACAATAATTGGCAGCTGAAGATTTAGTGGCTTCTTGTTCGCAGCATAATGCTTCAAGGTCTCTTGGAGATGCTTGTGAATAGTTCCTTTGTTGTTAGCGTTGGGATTAAGCAGCAGCAGTTTTGCTGGGGTAGGAGGCGGTCCGAGGCGGAATCCTGAATGAGGTGGACCCCCAATGCTCCTTCCGCTATAAGGGCCTGGACCAGGCGGTACTGGTCCTACACCAAAAGGCACAGGACCTGGGCCAAGTGGTACAGGTGGACCGTAAGACGCAGGACCTGGACCAAGTGGTGCAGGTGGACCGTAAGACGCAGGACCTGGGCCAAGTGGTACAGGTGGACCGTACGACGCAGGACCTAAACTAGACTTGGCTGAGCCTAAGAGAGGTCCCCGCTTCTTCACTTCCATCAACGGCCACGTACCAAATGTGACCTCTGCGCAATTTTCACACAACCACAAAGTTTTACAAACGACAGCTAAATCAATTAACATTTTCATTTTAAATACAATAAACTCCTTACCATAATGGGGAAGCTTGACTGTCCTTCCCGCATCACTTCCACTTAAGTAGGTAGAAAGTAAGGCCACACTAACAGTAAACAGTGGTCCTATGGCCACCATCCCCGATTTCTTCATTGCCAGGTTTTCACTTGAAAACTGCTGGAGAACAAACTAACCTATCCAATCTTGAGAAGTATTCATTCATGGGCGGTGTTTTTTAGGCACCAAGTCGTCTTTGCAAAAGGAAAGAGACCACGGCACTAACCACATAAATTTTGACGGAGGCACCAAGGAAAGTTCAAAGCAGCACTGAACTATCAGCTAGAAGCAGTGCAAGCGAACACTCTTTGTCTCTAGCTCACGAAATAGTTTTTACAACCCTAGTGATTTTCCACTCCCCACATAGCTTCCTTTCAACAGAATTCCGTAGTTAAAATGATCAAATAATATCATAGAACCAAACCCACCGTTAATAACATTTTTCTCATTACATTTTTAAAAAAATTGTCTATAAGAGCTATACAGATAGGCAAGTTGGGCAAGGATGATAAGTTTGAATTCGAAGCATTAAATGAAAGTAAATCTTTACGCGTTTTGCCACACACTACATCCACATCCCAACCTGCCGCAGCTAACGCTAACCTTGAAGTTGAGTGCTGCAAAAAAAAGAGTTGCATTCTCACGAATTAGTCGTTTGCTAGTTAACCGTCATTATGCTAAAGTGGAATGGGTAGATGGGCAATGTGCACACAAACATGACACGGCCATGGCAAGAAGGGCACCGTCTTCACCATCATCGTTTTCACTTTCTATCGAAATCAAAACGAAAAGGGAAACTTGTTCAGTGCAAGTCTTCATCATCCCATCTTCTAGTAGTCAATCAGTTATTAACATCCTCGAGCAAAGAATGTCACAAGTTCACTAGCTCGCCTTTGCTCTTGCTAGTCATATCCTGTGTCTTTCCGTATCATCCTTTTGTCCTTTTTGAATTCAATCAGCTATTTGCTACTCCTGCATACTTTTTAAGGGATCCTGCACATATTGTGGATATTGCTTGCAAATTTTCATTTTGGCATGTTGCTATAAAATTCTACAATAAATGTGTACTGCTACAATGGTAATGAGCAGGAAGGAAGCTTCCTCTCCCTCATTTTTTAAACTGTGGACGAATCTACTTTGGTGAAAAATTGTAAATTATTTGCGGCTGCGATGTACTAGTTTGATGAGATGTTTTTCCTAAAAAGACAGCTATAATATGAGTTCATGCACTTGCATCGATTTTTATTACTGCTATTGATATTTATCGTAGCGATCAGAAGAAACCGTCACGATTGTCTTCCCATGACCATCTTAATAAGTTGGTGAACTAGATGAGCATATAAGGAACAGTAGGATGAGCATCGACGGCGCCTGCAATCTGCAGACGAAAAATTCATCTATTACCTACGTTATCATCACTTACCACTTTTCTAAAACAGAGTGAAGGAAGAAATTTTAATCTCTTTTTGAAGGCGACAAAATGTATCTTCAAATACCGGAAGTGAGGATATAATCTATATGAAACGAGCTATAGCAGTAATGGTATAATAATGTATCCAAAAATGCTGGGATGAATTTTTAGCAATTTTTGCAAATTATTTCAGACCATTCCCTTCCCACTCCCAGCTCTGCATTTACATATAGATTTCTTCAACGTTTACTCCTTTAAGGGAAGGTGAGGTGACATGTGATACAAGTTCAATGTCTGCAAGAATAGCTATCGGTGTTATGTGCTGTGATCCGTGTGAATCACCTTGCACTATTCAAATGTCTAGATTTCTCTCACTCGCCTTTTTTATCCTAATTCTGTCACTTAATATTTATTTTGCACGGAAGAATGGCGAGCAAAGCTCCAAACCTATAAAATATATTTTTCGCGAGTTTCAACAGCTTCAACGCTACAAGAACAAACAAAACTTTCTTCTTTTTCTTATAATAACCGTAATAAAGTGCCAAATGCCAATCACATCTCAAATAAACGCACGCGAACTGTGATGCAAAAAGGATATTATGCAAAGCAAAAGGGACACTCGAAGGGAAAGAAAAAAAGCTGCGGAATTGATGACAATCAAATCAGGATATATATAAAGTATATTTTTTTATTGTGACAAGTACTGCTGCCTGGGCGGTTGCCTTTCCTCCCATGTCCATTTTATTAAAAAGCCAAATTCTGAAATGTTCATGAGCTAACTGGCTCCTCTAACCAAAATTAGTAAGATTTTGATGTATTGGGACAAATCGAGTTTTCTTTGGTATGCTACGGTTGCACTTTCAAGATTTTCACGCATTATTACCCTGATGCTTTTATAATAGATGGGCTTGTTTAAATGAAAAGGGACGGGAGGAGGATAAGAAAAATAGTCAAGCCGTTTTTCATATAAACGCGGTTGCATGTATAATTAATAATGGGCAAGTGCATTGATTTCTTCGCTGTAACTGGCTAACGATTTTACGACAAGCGACGGAATCTATTGGGATACAAGTTTTGCTGTATACACAACAAATTTTATTAGACGGATCGGCACTAGAATAGCAATAGATATGTAATTACGTGAAACCTGTTACTACAGAAAAGGCAGTGCTATTGAATTGAAATGGAAAGTGCTCTTTATCAAGTGCTGCTAATGTATGTGCCATGTTGACCCTTTGTCGCCTAGTGTAATTTTATATGAATAATTACATTACTGCATGAAAATGGGATTTTAATTATTTCTTTGCAAATTGGCAATCTGTTACAAAAGCAAAGCGGAAGCACCTGTACCTACACCACTTTTTAAAGGGATAATTATAGTTTTCTGTAACTCACACAAAAACAATCTACAAATTTTTTTGAGGCAATTTTCCTAACGGAGAAGTGACAAAACTATTAATTTTTGTAATAGTTCATTGTTCTACGAGGGAGGTTGCTGTATATTCCGGCATCATCTATTTCTATGGGTGACATGCCGCTGGGTGGGAAGATAGGTGATAGTGGACTAGTTGGGGAAGGCAGATGCTGTGTTTTTCGTAGTATTTCACTTAGCCTTGACAGTCCTTTAGAAAGTTTCCGCTTAATTTGCAAGTAGGAAGGTCGGTGATTCGGATCATTATCCCAACATAATTTCATTACATTGTATCTATACCATACACAAAAAAAGTTGTTGAGTAAGCTCGGGTATACTGTATACTGATTGAATGAAAAAATATAGTTAATTACACCCAGTACATTGACTCAGTGCAGTAGACTGGTTTTTCCATTCTTAATCCATTTTCAAGTTGCCGGGGAAAGTCTGGACTCCAGCCAACTCCAGGATATGGAGTTTGACCACAAGTATAGAGGGTTTTAAATTTTAGACTTTCGATGGCCATCCATTTCCAGGGGAGAGGTGTCTGTTGAAGGGGAAATAATTGTGGTTTTGTAATGAGCTGAATCTCGTAGTATTAGATTGATAAGAAATCTATGGAATATCCAGCTACCTGACTTTTCTTTATATAATTTTTTGAGTCCATTAGTACACGGGATAGACCAAAATCGCCAACTTTGGCTACTCTCCTAGCATTTAGAAGAACGTTCCTCGCGGCCAAGTCACCATGAAGAACCTACACCAACTTATTCTAATTAGTTTCTCGTATTTATTCTACGTTAATGATATGCTTATTATGAAACCTTCTTAAGTCGTAAGTAATCCATTCCACAAGCAACGTGGTAAGCCCATCGATAAAGGTCATAGGTTGAAATTGTACAAATATTCGCGTAATTAGGATCGTTCCTTCCATTAAAGAAAAAAATTGTGAGAACATGGCGAAAGATCTTCATAAAAACATTTTTTCCTTATAGAGTTACATTAAGCATGTCTCTGCGGCTAGCTTTCCGTCTATTGTAACCATATTCCGAAAAGATCCCCGAAACTTTCGCAAATACTCCAACAGGCAGCCGTTATCACAAAACTCAACTCCAATGCTTATGTCTCCTAAAAATCGTAAATAAGTAATTTTTAAAGAGCAATCGATTTACTTCTAATTTAAGTTACTTTGTAAGTGATTAGTTGGAGCATTTTACGATCGTCAATTCCTTCGGTGCAAGCAGCAACTAGGCTTACCTGGGAAAATGAAAAAGAAAATATGGTGATAATTGTTTTGGGATAGCTTATTGAACGTCCTTTTCAAATTTTGAAATAATTACAATGTTTTTGTTATGCCCCAAGTATGCCATTATCTTCAACTCAAAAAGAAAGCTTTTGAACTCGTCAATTTCTACAGTAGACTTTAGGCTTTTCACTGCAACTTTTACCCTCTCTCCTTTCAGTAGTACATCCCCCATTTTAACAACACCGAACTGCCCAGATCCCAGTACTTTTTCCTCTGTGCATTAAAATATATTGATAGAACCAAATCGAATTGACAAAGTAACATTGAAGTGCTATTTGGTACGGGAAATTTACCAATATTCCACAGAGCTTTAGGAATTTCAAAACTCTCATTGTAGGGCAGCTGCATAACCGAGAAATTTGGATCCAAGATTTCATCGTCAGAAATCAGTTCTGCTTTTTCAATTCCATTCTTAAACTCTTCAATGGCTTTCTGAGTCTGTCTTTCAAACTCAAGACGCTGATTTCGAATACGCCAGGCTAAGAAACCAATGACGGCAGCCAAAATGACTGCAAAAACACCTACAGTGGAGGAAATTGCGATGGCTAGGGTTGATGCAAACTCTAAATAACATTATGCCATATATTATGCCGTCAACGATTAGAGTCGAATTAAAAATATATATATAAATTTCTCACAATGCCGTAGCAAGGAAAATGTATATAACATACCAGTTGGTTTCTGCTGAAATGTTATAGATTTTATTGTCACGCCAAAAATACTATGAGCTTCACAAATGTACTTTCCAAAATAGGCTGGCTCCCATGCAGGAAATAGAATTTTGTGTGAACCTTCCTCTTTCGTGATTCGCAGTTTACTGCTATCGCCCTTGGATAGCTGCGCAGTTTTAAATAATGAGCAACTAGTAATTATCCTTTTTATCTAATTTTAAATGTTGAAATTGTCAAAAGATTTTTACCGTCGACGGCAGCGTCCATTTCAGGGTTGGTGTAGGATTCCCAGTCACATTGCACTCCGCCACAACATCCATTTCTCCAAGGGCAGGTGAATGAAATTTAGTAATGTTACCTGAGGAGTCATCTATGGCCGGTCGTATCGCCTCTGTAATTTTGGTAGACAAGTCGCTTTTGCTTCATTTTCATAGGTTAGTTTCATAATAACTCGTTCTAAATAGTTATCAACCTTCAACAAATATTTCCCTTGACTTTGTAATCCATTCGGGTGATTTTTTCAAAGGGGCAAAACAAGATATCTGTTTCATCTGATGGCTGCTTTCGAACATCATACTTTGATTGACTTTCCTATATCCAAAAGGCTGAAAGTATTCTTTTGGTAAAGTTGATCGAGAATCTAAAGAAAACAATTTTATTTACTCAGCCACTCGATCGATCCTAGAAATCGTACTTGAATTAGGTTAGCCCTTTAACCTTCTTCTTCTACATCGGGTGAAGCTTTATCACTGATAATTGTGCCATAAGCAAACAAATAGATCGAAACTCGACATTCTACGACGAAAGACACGTTTGCGTATATTTTACTGGGCACTTGCATCTGCACCATTTCTTCTTCCATAACTGATTGTGAAATTTGCCAGAGGAAATCTACAAAAGTTAATTTCGACATGTGTATGCAATTTCAAATTCCAATTCACTTATTTTATTTTAAAGTTTACATTTTAACGGTTCTCCCCAAAAACATAAATGTTGTAATAATTTTTTCAACTCACAAAACTTTCTGTCTAGATGACTTTCTTTTGGAACGCTGAAAATTCCTTTGTATACGAAAGCGAGTTCATTGTACTTCGCATGAAATGCAACCCCGTTAAGTCCGTTTTCTTCTTTTGTCACAGTTTTACATCCAACGCATGTCTCGTTTTCCCTCCCTAACCTAGCACAATTAGGCTGCTTCTATTTTTATATGAATAACGAAAATGCAATTTTCATTTTCAATAATTTCTGCAGTACTTATCCAATTCCAATATTTCCCATTAAATATTTTCTTACCGATTCGTTTCCCACCCGATAGACGTTATCAAGATAAGTTGCTTCATCTGCTTCTATCACCAAATCTTCTAACCTCCCCTTCACTGCGCCAGTTACCATTTCCCATTTATAATCAAGAGTGTTTCCATTTACTACCCACACATTTAGCAGCATTGTGCAAAGTTTGTCGGGTTCATAGATTGGCTTTAAATGCGAGTTGAAAAGAGCATCGGAAAGAGCTAATTTGACCAAGTAATCAAAATAAAACTGTTTGTCTCAGGTATTTTTCCCGTGTTATACGGATTGATATTAATATTATTCTTACAACTCAGAGAGGGACTTGGAATACTTGTTGGTTTCTGTTTCAGCCTTTGATTTAGCACCTGTAAAAAATTACGCTCGCACTTGTTCAGTAGTGACACTGGCTCACAGGAGAAAAGCATGTCATCCAAACCATAGTGCAATAGCTGGAAGTTGGCTGAATATAAATATAAAGGCACACTTTTGATTTTGGCTACGCGGTACTATCACACGCTCGGAAAAATCTCTATCAATATCAGGGTCTCGTATCGTTTTCTATTCATAAAATGAAAAATAGAACATGCAGAACAGCAATCTTGAAACGTTCAATTTAAACTTAACGAAGCTCAATAAATTTACTCCATTACGTGATTTGTTGTTCGGATTCAGGTGGAAAACCCAGTGAATGGGTTGGTGGTAGCTACAATTAAACTGATGAAATTGATAAATATTAGTAACTTCTAACTTAGTTTTCTTACTAAGGCTCGTTGACCTCAGATCATCTGGACTTGAGTAGAAAGAAGATGCTGCTTTAGGTTCCCAAATGTGAGGCCTTTCATACTTCGAACAATCCGTTTCATCATTTTCAAACTGCATGTCTCTTACAGATAGACCGCAACTAATTTTGATGTATTGGCACACGGACAAAAGTAATAAGGGAAAAACAGCACGCCCAACAAATCCCCTTAAAATTGCCATTTTAACTTCAGTTGGGAAAAACCCTTTCTCTTCAACATTCCAACAATTTTTTGAAAAGTTATTTCATAGGAAATAATTTTTTTTGTAGAAGTGACAGAAATGGCAATTTTAAGGGGATTTGTTGGGCGTGCTGTTTTTCCCTTATTACTTTTGTCCGTGTGCCAATACATCAAAATTAGTTGCGGTCTATCTGTAAGAGACATGCAGTTTGAAAATGATGAAACGGATTGTTCGAAGTATGAAAGGCCTCACATTTGGGAACCTAAAGCAGCATCTTCTTTCTACTCAAGTCCAGATGATCTGAGGTCAACGAGCCTTAGNCCCCATTTTCCTGCTGTGGTGGTAGTACTGACTACTCGCACGCATGATTCATTTCTCAACAGAGGAATGGCCAAATCAACAATCTTCTTCAGCAGAGACTCTTCTTCTTAAAAACAATGAGGCATGACTAGTAGCCCAATTCTTTTTACCGCAAGTAGCCAACCATAAATGGAGGGTATTCACTTTGCGTGCTGTGAGCAAAGTACCTTTATGCATTTATCCATTTATGGCTTTGACGTAGACTTACACTTCCCTTTAAGTAGAGTGGGAGTGGGACACCTCAAAACTGTTGCAAGGAGGATTTGTATATTAGGCACCTGAAAACTGCATTGGACTTGCTGGTGCATGAAGCACACGATCAAGTTTGCAATTTTGCTTTCTGTTTATCCATCAGTCCATCACAAAAAATGTAATTCAACGATAACTACACACACAGACAACAGGATTGTACCAAAAAACGAGTTTCCTTTATAAATCTTCAATTTTTGCAGACATTTTATACATGTGTACATGAACAGAGATAAATAGTTACACACGTTATAAATTTTTTTTACTGACTGAATGGTAGCTAGTAAAAGTATATAGCGTCATCGGTTAAATCATCATCAGTTTTCATTTTTCATAAATTATCATATTTACACATTAGGACCTTACACAGTGTAATCTTAATCCAGTAACATAAGTGCTCATATAACAACTCTTAAATTATGAATGGTTTTTCTTACATATAAAATACCCACTCCAAAAAAGATAATACAGTAGTAAAGGAACATATAACTTGCCAAGCTAATTTACCTTCTTAGCGTAAAGTAATTGTAACTAGTTTTTTTTCCTATCGCTCTACAAAATACGAAAAGTATATATTGCATTGGGTAAAGGAACCATGACGGGGTTGACGTAGTACGAAACGAAAATGATTACGAAAAAGTCGACTCGACATCGCATAGCTTAGCAATTGGAGCTATGTAATATTACAAAAAAATCAGTGTAACCGTCCTTGAAAAAATAAATATTTTTCTTGTCCTCCGAACAGTCGTAGGAAAATCAGGCCGAAAACGAGCTTAACAGACTGCACTTAAATATATCTTTGGTTATCTATTCACAAAAGTTAGGTAATACCGTTCCAGCAGTATGACATGATTTTGGTTTAATACTCGTCGTCATATCTGTGGCTGCCACTTCCTTTATTGTAAGGTCGTTTACTTGAGGGTGGAGATTTTCTTGATGGGCCGTAGTACGCCGTGGTTTTTCTTCCGTCGTAGTCGTCATAATGAGTCTCTTCTCTGTAATTGGGGCTAGGCTTGCTTGACCTATCTCTTGGCCTAGAAGAGGTAGATCTGTAGCTGTTGTCGTAGTCTTTGTAGTCATCCTTGTAATCTCGATCTCTGTATTCGCGGTCCTTATAGTCTCGGTAGGTGTTTCCGGAGTCTTTGTAGTTGTCGTAACGTCTTTCGTGGCTGTCATTATTACCACCCTTGGGACCCTTTCCTGAGCTCCAACCCTTTTCTGGATAGTGAGATGGCTCGTGCTCGTAACCTCCGGATGGATCCGCTTCCTCCCAATTTCCCCAACCGTCATTTTTGTCTGAGGAGGAGCTCCATGCCTTCCAACCTCCTTTCTTCTTCTTACCGCCTCCGAACAGCTTTTTCCATGTGCCTCGGTACTTTTTCAGAATGTAGGAAGGAGCGCCAACAATGGCTTTCCCTGTATTCCTGATGCCGTTACGCACTCGCTTAAAAACTGACGGGGAGTGTTTCTTTCCTTTGCTTTCACTAGGCTTGTAGTCGTCCTCCGCATAAGCCTCTTCATCAGCTTGCGCTCTCCGACGGAAGTTAGCTACTTCAGATGGGAACGGAAATCCTTGGTCTTTCCAAGGATTTGTAGGAGGAATTGCGTATCTTGGGGCATTGCTTGGTGATCCTGCCCAATCCGACTTTGGAAAACCGAAAGGAGCTGGGAACGACGAGATTGATGAATCAGAGGCTGCCGCTGCAGATGGAGGACTTGGTGGTGGACCGATAGGTCCTGGAGCTATTGCAGTTGGCACAGGAGCTGATTGGGCAGATTGAGGTGCACGTTGAGTAGACCTAACGTTTTGGGACTCTGCTGCCATTAAATCTGAAATTTAGTTTAAAACCACGAATAAAATTAAACCTCCTTCAAAGAAACGTTGACTTTTATTACCGCACAAAACAAACAATGAGTAGGTGTTTTATAAATACCTTGCTCAATCACAGGCTTTCTCGATGCCACAACACGTCCCCCACCGCTATCGCGTCGGCCCGCTGCGACAAGCAGGGGTAAACAGGCTATGCAAATTCCTAGCACTGCATAAGAGTAATAGCTACTACTTTTCCCTTTTGCATTCATTATAGAGAACCTACTAGTTTTCTTCATTCTACTATTAGAACCCATCTTGACTACTAAACACAAAAATCCTGCTAGAACCTCTCAGCTCCGCTCCTGTAAGGGAACTGAGTTGGTATCCTTAGAAGTCCACATGTGTATGAGGAACGATTATAATAAATTATTAGGATTTCACTTTTCAAATTTGTTGCAATTTCACGTAATCATCAACTAGAACCATATGATTTTTGAATCCAAGTACAAAAAAAAATTCTTCAAAATGATGCATATAGGAACGTTTGTAAATAACCAACGCCAAGTCAGTCGGCCTGATGTATGACCATTAGTGCGTTACTCACAAACTCATTCACAGAAACTATGTTTCTGTACTCCATTGTAAAAGTACGAGCCCCACTCTAGCCAGCAAAAAAGTGATATATAGTGCATCACAACAATGCACCAGCAATCAGCCCCACTCTTATCATAACGCTTCATAACTCAATCGCTTCGTATTAACTGAAGTGATCAGGAGCTTGCCTTAAGTGGCTATCATCAAGACCCTGCCTACTCCCCTGAATGTTCTCTGCTCCTAGCACAACGACGTGCACCACACATTTTCCTAATATTGCACCAATACCAATGTTGCCACAAAGCTGCCCTTCACATTCACATGAAAAATCATAAAATGAAGGAATAACGATCTTCACTATCACTGTCTACCCAAAAAAGTGAGTTTTTGTGCAGCAGAAGAAAAATGAGCAGAAAGTTGTAGGAAGAGAAGCAGCCAGCGCATTTGTATTTTTTTTCATCTTGCTGATTATTTTTTTTCGTTGCATCAAGTAGACCGCATAATAAGCTCAGGATCGCAAAAGTCGCTGGCTTTAAAAAAAATTTATATTCATCTAAAATCCCTACGTAATAGGAACAAAGAAAGATATCTTTTCGACCTTTATAAAACACATAGAAGGCTGCAGAGCCAGTACCGTTGATATAACTTTTTATGAAGACAATAATTATTTTTCTATTTTACACTTCTGCGTTTTTAAATTTCAATGGAGAACATGAACCGCGAAGCAAAAAAACATAAGTACATGAGTAACGCTATTCCTTTTCGAAATTAAATTAAGATTTATCCTTCACCTACATTCAAATCTTCCTTCTAGCAATAAAAACATTTTTTTTGCTAATAGTAAACGAACAGTATTTTTAGAGGGGGTGCCGCTGCCGCTCGTTAGACTAATCATTATTAGCTATTTTACCTTGTTTTGATGCACCTCAAATAATTTATCAATATACGTATAAGCATAAATTAATGTAACATATAAAAATGAAGTTATATTGGCTATG
>JAHZND010003300.1:0-13582 GCA_027744115.1 Acrocyrtus sp. NNG-2020 | reverse complement strand
CTTATTGTCGCACCAGTCCACAAGGCACAATGTGATCCATCTTCATTTTGTTTTGCTTCAATTTCGCAGTACATTTTGCGGCTAAAAACTAAAATTGCAAGATACCCATACAGCTGTATTTTTGTTTATAAGTGGAGAAGTGCACAGAAAAATAAGTGCGCTTTCTTCCTCCGTGCTGTGCTCAACAGACGTGCATTATTGTTTATTGTGGAGAAAGTTAGTTTTTGTTTCGGTATAAGACAGTTGGGGCCTTTAACTAGGCACAGTCAAGATGACTGTTATCAGTCTTCTTCGGGGTGTGAGGCCTGCTGGTTTCTCACTGCCAGTTATTTTTAAATCGCAATCGCCGATTGCCCAGCAGATAATAAGGGAGTTTAGAACAAGTGGTAAGTTACAGTCATAGACGATTAAATTAAAAGTAGTCGAAATGTTTAATGTTTGCGCTGCATTTAGATGTCATGATGCCACTGTATTCATTCGGTGTGCTTGCATTTTTCTAATTTTTGGTGCTGATACTGCTTGATGGCTTTTCTTTTTACGTTTGAAGCAAAGTATGTATGAGATATCTGAAATAACCAATGTCATAATTCTTTGTTACAGGTGTTAAGCAAATAACTCATCCTCATGGGCCATCAGCGCTAAAAATTGTCCCATCCAAATTTATGTGGCATAAGTTTAAGGATCAGTTTCACTTCTACTTTTTTCTTGGAGTGATTCCATTGGGCATTATCGTTTTTTGCGCAAATGTGTTTGTTGGACCTGCCACACTATGCGACATCCCTGAAGGATACGTACCGAAACAGTGGGAATACTATAAGGTTATTTTTCTTGGGCAGATTGTGCATTTTTGCAGATGATTGCCAATATTGCCACATATGATACATTACATAGAACTTAAAATCGATTGTAGCGAAAAAAAATAAAATTGTGTGCTTTAATTATTCATTATAGCACCCAATTAAACGATGGATGGCCCGATACTTCATCTATAATCAGCAGATGGTGTATGAGCGAAATCTGCATTACATTAACATTATGTACGAGAAGAAAAGAATGAGGTACAGTTTTAAATTTTGAATTGTTTATGAATAATTTTCATTTCTGTTTCAATTAAACATTTTTTTAACATTTCAGGTATACATGACCTGTTTAGCAGATAGCACTTATGTCTCAGTCATAGACCATGATCTGATCATAGCATGTGCTTTTTTATCGATGATAATCTTTAATATGTATTAATTTACCTAAATGATACTCTGTTTTACAGACTAATGGCTTGGAAAGTACAGCGGTTGATGCGGGAACGTGCTGACTATCCCAACTGGTACACAAATAGAACAATTATCGGTAAATATGCCAGACGCATGCAAGAAACAAGAGAAACACTTGATTCCGAAACAGGAGACTTTTAAAAATGAGTCATCGAAATGAAGTGGAAAAGCATTAGTTCATTAAGTAGTTATCCACTTATTTAGAAAAATGGCTAGCCACGAATTACTTGCTTAGTGTATGTATATATCTAAACATTTAATCTTCAGAGAATGTAAGTATGGTTGTATATGAAAAATATTGAATAAACCATTAAATAATAAATTTCACTCTGCGCTTCTCTGCAAGATACTTAGCAAATAGAGAAAATGAATCATTATTCGACATCGTAAAAACGCTTCAAACAACACAGAATATAATACATAAACTAGTGCGGTCCTGCCAAATGCTAAGATGATAAAACAAGATGAAAACAATTCCAAAATATTATTTTACATTTGCACGTATCTCTTTCAATTCATCAAAACAGACATATGTATAATAGTAATATTATATATATGTGGGTGCGGCTAATGTCATCATTTATTCATGTAATGCATTAGTAGAGAACAAATTGTTTTGCGAGGACTATTATCGTGTGAGGGTGGGTTATGATAAATACATAAATCACAATCAATGTATCAATTAATTTATGTTCAGAAAAATTAAACACATCTGTCTTGCTTGTTGTACACTATAGCAGGGAATTTCAATTCATGGAATGCTTCGTTGAGTGAGACGGTTAAAAGGCGCGACAATTAATTGTACACGCGAAAATAATACACATACATCCCTAACAATGAACAAATTCCAAAATATGAACTGTGTACAAGGCTTCTCGTCGATAATCGATTGCACTTCAAAAATTTTCACCATCCCATATTCTACTGAGAACATGATATAGATTTCCTATTTCAGACGTAAAAGACTCTGACGTTAGATGTGCATACTAGAAAGTCCTCATCGTAAAATTTCGTCTCAATTACGATGTTCCCACTGTAAAAAATATGTAAGTATATTTTACTATATTTGGTAATTTAAATATTGATTTGCTGCATCATCCACATCTACATACTACAAAATATTGCTTGGCAATTAATTTAATAATTAAAAGTTCAAGGTAAAGAATTCGATATATATAATTATATAATTCATTAATTCAATCAGCACTAACCTTAAAGAGCACTTTTTGTTCAATTCGAAACTTCTCCATAGGTTCCACAGACGAAAAATTGATCTCACGGGATACTGCCCTGCATTGCAGTACTGATTTTGGAACACGGGCTTCATGAGCTACGTCTGGAAGAGACCTACAATATAAAGGTAGGCAGAAATAAATAAAATATTGGTTAATTATTTTGAATAATTTATTCCACAATTAGATTTGGTAGCTTTGTAAAACTAAAACAGAAATATCTACGATTACAAAAGATTAACTTACAAGTCTTCGTGACCTTCCCATAAAATTTCCCCATTATCTGAATCCCGAAGTTTCATCCAGTTTCTGATAATAAGTAATTAAAAATAAAAAACAAACAATAATATAATTAGTCCTGCTAACTTATTAAAAACATGAATACACAATAATAACATACCCACTTATATTAATTCTTTCAATATTATTAAAACTAAATAATTACGTACATTTTAAATCCCTGTAGTATCTCTTCGGCTTTTTTTGATGGCATTCTGTAACGGTCAAGTCCCCTCTGACAATATCATATATTCTGTAATAAATATATTATTTGAATATTTAGTAACGCCATCCGAGTACAATTGTCTATATAATAAATAATAAAAGAGAGCTCTGAGAATTAACACAGAGAGACGATGAACAGGTGAACATTGAACATTGAAAAGAGACAAGAGAAAACTATAACAGGTTCACAAATGGTAAATTAATAATTACTTTTATACTTTTACTTATGAATGTAACTTATGTATAGGCTAGGCGTATCCCATCGTCGCATGATGTGACCCATACCCAATTCATAATTGTCATAAAATGACTTCGGGGAAGCAGTTGTTGCAATTTGCTATCCTCAAAGGATTTCATTTCATTCAGTCACAGTCCTTTTTAGATCCTTCTCTAATTCTCTTCTCATAAATGTATATCTCAACCAAATCCAAATCAATAAAGTAATTTTCTGAAGTGAACCCGTCGTGCCCATCTTCGCGTGAGAAATCTTTTGGGGTTTATTTACCTGTATTGTATGTATCATGTTACGTATTTTATTTTATACGAAGTTTCGTGACTTGGTGATTTTATGTATGATATATCAAGAATCTATCTGCCGAGTCGACTTCTAGAGAAATGATTAACTCGTAGTCTTAACCCTTTTTATACTCACCTAAAAATACTTAGCAGTTCCAAATGGTAAAAGCATCATTCAACTTCAGCACACTCGAATGTTACGTTACGACCTACAGCCCCTTAACTTCAATTAAATCTTCACCTCCCTCTTCTTATTATTCACTTCACCCTTTAATTTTTTTGAAAATGTATCAGGGTCACTATCCTCAACCTTAAGTATGTCAACTACAGCAAAAAGAGAGCACAGCTTATCAGTTGTTCCAAAGGTACCCACTTTGATTCCAAATTCCAATACTTAACTACCAATTCCTACAACAGCAGAGAGCTGATCCAGCAGACTGAAGAACGTCTACAGGTAAGCAAGTACGGTAATATGGTACGGTCGTACGACTACGAACGAGTACACAACACAACCAAAAACACGGCACATCTGCAGAAAATGTTATGGTCAGGTTGGCTGGTCCGGGTTCGGTAGCCAAAACACTACTATAGTGCAGTGCAGTCAATATTGGCGACTCGACTGGCGAGTGGTAGATGTAGTTCGGTTTACATGCAGTAAGTAGGTGAAAATCCTTGTAGGTGCATACAGTACATATTATAGGTTTAGGTAATAGCTAATTAACTGCATTTTCATGCTCAATTTATAGTATTTGTAAGTACCACATGGAATGCGACCGAAGCCAATCAGTCCGGAGCCTTATTGCGAGTGAAACTCTCAAGCAGAAATAAAACGATTAAAATGATTAAAATTTAATTAGACACAGTTGCCACTTTATGAAATGCATACAAAAATAAAATGAAGGAAACATACCTGCAAGGATCTTTTCTGGGAAATTGCTATTAGGTATGTAATTTACAAAAAGAATGCAGAGATTTTTATAAGTTCGCTTGGCGTTAGAGAGCATCTTTAAAGTTTGAGGGAAAGTAAATAGGAATGTCCACGCTATATGACATGACATGACATGCACCAAAGCTAATCGTATGGAAAGGGGGCCATCGTGCTTTTCTAGCATTAGCATTTCCCCCACATATTGTACGTTCTCTCACCACTCACCACGCAGCAAGGAGAATAAATTTTAAAAAAATCTTCTGATTTTGTGGGATAATTTTGCAGGAAGCGAAAAACTTTTCCATTTCTGACTAGGGCCTTTACGATTTTCTACCAAGACTTTTAGCATAATAACTTTCAAAATACTAAGCGTTTGCACGCTTTAGTCTTTATAGTCAACAGCATACTGTAAACATCTCTGATTTAAATCCACGAGGAATAATGTGATATGATCCCAATCCCAACCCGCAGTCAAGGAGCATTTACCCAGGAAAGGGAAGCGTAAAAAACATTTTGGAAACTCATAGGAAAGTGAAGCATCACATTTTTTTACGCAATGGGCTAGATGGCAAAATTAGAAAGTTGTAGAAGTCATTATCAGAGGCATATTCATAGATTTTGACGAACAAATTAGCAATAAGTACAATCTACACTTCTGCAATAAAGCATTCTGCAATAAAGCAGCGACTATAAGCTTCCGCTGGGAACTTTTCAGTGTATTAAATGAATAGACCAGAACATGCGCCATAGCAGGTACTTTTTGAGACGACATACGAAACTAAGCAGACGGGTAAATGTGTACTTGAGTGGACTAGCCGCTTTTATTGCAGTGAATCACCGTGATAAATTGATAATTCTATAATTTTTCGGTAGTTTTAATGGAACATAACGTTGTGTTGGAAAAGTTTGCATCAGAGTTTTAAAAGAATGAGATTTGAGACTATTATTGATGAAACGAGACAGATACAAAAAAAATTTTATAGGTTTCCTGTATTTTTTGTGGATAGCTTTAGAGTGAAAATTAGCTCAGAAAGCAGTCACCAGACCAGCAAAATGAATATGACAGTAGTAGCTCCCCAAATGGAATTGTACTTCAGTCAGACAGCAGTACTGTTTTTTAAAGACTGCACTAAAAGCTCTGCTGCACTACTGGAAATGCAATGTTGCAAAATGCATACCAACACCCGTCGAGGTCGAGGTGTCAAGTGAATGTGCACTGTGCACTCGTCGCTCTCACTCTTTCTTTTTGATTACTGTGTAGATCCAATCCAGGAATGAAGAGTCATTCATAATTCATAGATAAGAGCATGGAGTATGGAGCAGCGCTACTCTTTCTACTTGCGTAATGCAAAATGCGATGCTTGATATTGATATTGATACGCTTCATGAATGCTATGTATATATGTCGATATGAAATTATTTGTATAAACAATCACATTACAAATAGCACCCTTCCAATTGTGGAGACAGTTTCACTTCTCTTCTCAGTATCAATTATCATGTTGCTTATCCATGTCCAGCTATAATGCATAGATAGATTATGTGTATGTATATTGCGCGAATAATAAAACGAAAAAATGTGTGTGAGAGCCTTAATTTAGGGATAGATTAGCCAATTTGCCATTCAGTTTAGTATTAGTGCAAGCAAATTGAACAGTACAAAAAGTATACCTTGACATTAGTGACTTTTCTTATTAAAATTAATAGTCGGCAGTCAATACTCTAATAAGGATGACATGAATGACTCATCATATCATATTTCAAATTAAAAAGGGTTAAATTTGTTGACCTGTTTGTTGATTTGCGAGGTTGTATTTGTTGAATTTTACAGAATTATATTTGCTGAATTTTGCGAATTTCATGGAAAGTAGTATTGGCGGTATCAGTGGTATCCGTGTTTCCAGGAAAGCTAAAAATAAGTGAGATAACCAGTTAGAGGAGGAGGAATATGAAAAAATCAGTGCAGAGAGCAGAAGAGACAGTGTAAAGAGCATTATGAAGTAAAGTTTATGGGAGAACTGAGAACTGTAGTGCAAAACCTTTTTTACTTGAGGACTTGTCACAAACATTACTTGGGATAACGTTGAGCTGAAAGGTCGCAAAGAAAATTGCAAATGCAAAGCCGATTATTTCTGTCAAATAAACTTAATTACCTATGGCGGACTGGAAATTAATTTGCGAAAATGGGTGGTGGAAAACAATTGCGGAAAATTGCTACACATCCCAATTTTTTCCGATAGAGGTTCGAGGTATCCTTGCTCCATGGCTGGAAGCACCCGGTCAAGAGTGGTAAGCCCGGCAGCTAATTGCTTTAAAAAATCATGACTCATAAAATGTCCAATAAATTTGCTGAATTCATAATTACATGGGACAAAAAATTAATTTGCGTAGCATTTGGAAGTTTGATTCAACTCATCAGGGCCACATCGATGGCTTTGTGCGTCAAATGGTGGATGAACTGAACCTGAAAGTGCTCACGTTACCTTTAGGAAATGAACGTGATTTCTACTACAAGCACAGGATGAGTGACTTTACCAGGCACATGCAGGTACATACATAACAATTTTTTTGCTAACACTCTAAGTTCATTTTCTTAGTTAACCTGCCCTTAATATTTGGTTATTTTCTCTTGAAGGGTCTTATCCATACAGAGTCCCACCAGATATTCGCGCACATGAAGCAAGCACTCCAGAAGGAGAAGTTGGAGATCAGCAGGCTACAAAGCTGTGCAAATGTGAGCAACGCGGGGAACGTGACCAACATGCAGTCTTATGGAGTTAACACTGCCCACAAGCAGTTCTCTCAGTTGGACTTAGAAGTGAGCGATATACTGCATAGAGTGAAGGTCAGCGTAAAGGAGGCCGACAAGCAAATTCAGAATTACAGCACTTATTACGCAAACTGTCAAAGCAGACTATATGCCCTCCAGGTGAAGCTGCAGGAAAAGAGCTACCTGGAACCTGAGGAGATGGACGAAAAGACGAGGATTGAAGCAGAGGTAGGTCGAATTGATAAGTTCGCTAAAACTCAAATTAATTTTACTAGTTTTAGTGGCTAATATGAAAATTGTTGAACAGCTACGGGCATCCCCCAGTAAACTGAAGGAAGTTTTATCTCAGGCGGAAATGCTTATGCCGCCACTTGAAAGAGCGTACGCGACCACCACAACAGAATTACAGTCATTTAAGGATGAGCAGCGGCATGTGGCGCTGGGGAAGTGTCAGGAGAGGGATCTGGATAAAATTGATGGCTGGTATGGCGGCGTTGCCGAGTGTTTTGAAATTCTTCAACAGAGCCTTCACATCCTCCACGACATTTGTCAGGCTTTGTCTCCGGAAATTTGTTCAAATGTCAAAATATTCTTCGACAAAATCACGAATTTTCGGTTACAAATGGTAATGCTGAGCTTAGTCATTGAGATCCAACCCAGCCAGATAATCCGAACGGAAACCAGATTTGGTCCTGCTAAATTGAGGGTACTCCAATGCAGCAATAATATGATGGTCGATAGAACAAGTATCCAAAAAGTCCTAATTAATGATGTTGAAGCGGGGGAGCTACAGGGGAAGAAAATGAGCAATTCAGCGTATATTCCCGCTACCGCAGGAAAGCTAGAAACTGCGAAGGGATTTCCTCGCGTTGAAGGAAATCAGATTCACTTTAAAGACTTCAAAGTGACAAAGGTAAAAAAATAATGCCATACGAATATACGATTAAATAGTTACAAGATGACATCCTAGTTAGATAATATTTAACTTTTCAATCTACTTTGCAGCCTACAAGAGGTACTAAGAGAGGTGACAAGTCAGTCGTGGAGGAACAGTTCTTTATTTTTTTCCAGGTCACCGTTAACGTCCAAGGAACCCATTATCATGTATGAATTCTCCTGTTTCTACTTGTGAAGATTTCCCTTTTAAAAACGAAAAGCATACTACGTATTACTCAATTAAACTGGTTTTTTCATATTACTTAGCTTTGGGCTAACACTCTTCCCATCATAATAACCACCCACCCGAACCAGGAAGGTGACGCATGGGCGACGATTCTCTGGGATAACGCACTTCCATGTTACCAGCGCACACCTTTTTCGCAACAAGTCCCACATCCGCAAGACGTCTCTTGGACAAATTTAATTGCGTTAATTGATTTGCTATTTGCGAAGGCAGGAAAATGTCTGTCGGAGGACAATAAGGAATACCTGAAACGAAAATTGTTTGAGTAAGCCCGCCATATTAACTTCACAGTTGAGCATGTTTACTTAAGTATGAAAGTTCAATAATCTTATTCTTAATCAATTTATTCAAATTAGCGGTACACCTTCGTCAAATGACATGGTTAGCTATAAACACTTCTGCAAGGACACTTTTACCACCGTGAACATCAAGTTGCTTGGGAAAACTCCTCCAAAATCTGAGATTATAAAAGGGGCAAACGGAGAAAATTACAAAAATTTTACGTATTGGATGTGGATATGGTCTTTCTTGGAACTCTTATCGTACACCCCAGAGGACCCTAAACTCGTAGGGAATAGCTTAAAGGACTTGTGGAAAAAGGACAAAATACTTGGCTTCATGTCAGAGGCGGACATAATTAAAAATCTGAACCGAGCATATGACGATTATCCAGGTACAAGAGCGTTTCTTCTCAGGTTCCCCGAAGGAAGGCCAGAGTCTATTGGAATGTACTTTTTTGATTTAGTAAAGGATGTTGGTGAGTAGATTCATCTGGTTCATTGACATTGTTTAGGAATTTTATTAATGGTTGATGTCCAAGGAACTAAACTAAAGATTTTCGTGTTTCTCAGACCGGTCTGAAGCCAGGAAATTGATAAAGTTTACGTATACCACGAAGGACCTCGACAAGCTGTCCCTCCAAGACAGAATCCTGAAGAGTTTGAGGGTAACTCATCTCTACCCTAATACTAGAAAAGAGGACACCTTCAAGAAAGTTGATAGTATGAGCGTACTTCACAATTTTTAGCAATACATTTATCTAAACTATATTAGCTATAATATATTTCACACAATTTCGTTATGCTTTCTTTGTACGCAGGCGACAAAATTATTGACGGATATCTTCGAATCGGCCTTAAAGAATACTATTCTAGGTAACCATATATTTTAAGAATTTACTGATTTTTAAGAAAGCAAAAAACCGCAACAAATAATAATGAATTTTGACTATTTAGTGAGCTCTTAAGCCAGTTGGGTGGTTTGGCATTGGATAACATTTTAGGTGTTCCGAGTCCCTCCACAAGCCATAGTTTTGGCTCTTACAACTCCCGGCATGCTCCGTCCCCTTCCTCCTTGACTACAGCTACAGTCCATAGTGAAAACTCTAACGGATACAACAGCCTCAAGTAAGATATTTGGAGTTTTAGATTTTGTAGTTTTCCGATCTTTGGACTTTGAAAACTAATACAATTTAATCTAACAATATTCAGCGGGGATTACACTTATCAAACTTCTACTGGTTTCCATCCCGGGAACTTTTCTATGACCCACCATGGAAGTATGGATTCCTCCAGTAATGAAGAACTCCGCATACAGGACTGGGTACAGGGAGTTGAAGCAGCCATTTTGAACGGTGATGTTCTCAACTATTAAATAATTTAATTACCACAATTTGTTCCTAACTTCACATGCATAATCTATCTTTCATTTTTAAAAATATAATAATGACTTTGACTTGTTTCTACTATTCGTTATAGTAGAAATGGTAAAACGTGCCGAATCGTTATTTTACAGTAATATTGGATATAATAAATTCATATTTAATATTTAATTAAGAATAATTACTCAAACTGAAGCCAGTATCCACTTTGGCTTATTTTTAGCCATACAAGGCCATTTTTCTCAATACAATTTCTCAAGAAATGAAATTTAAAAAATTGCTGCAGTGTTTGTAGTATTTTAAATAGTTTATAGTTTAATTTTACTTTTTTTATTATATGACCTATAGGTACTTACAAAATTGTATCTGTCACTTTTAGTTCTGAATATTGCATTCGCTTTATTTTTCGTGTGAAGTTGCATGGTTGAAAAGCTGCGTTAAATATTTACACAAAAAGCAGCTAATCTCTATTCATAGTCATCAATGTCGGTTTTGACGGGGAGGGCACAGCCACCGCGTGCTACTTCTTCCATGAAACCGGTCACAATCCACAGCATGTAACCCTGTAAAAGTGTTCCGACAGTTGGGGACACAATTGCCATCATTGGAGCTGTCATACAAAATGCCTCCATCAAAATGTCCACTGAGAAGACAACGGTCAGAATGCATGTAAGAATAAACCACATCCTCAGTCTCCTCAAATCACGCTGCAAAAAAATAAGTTATGAGAAGGCGAAGGTCATGAAAGTTATAAAAGATATTTTTTGTGAGTTAGAAGAGTCGCCGCACAGACCAGCGCCAGTGACTACTGGTCGGTAGTCGGCAATAAAAAATGTAGGCAGTCGGCAATAAAAAATATAGCATAAATGTCAATATTTCAAGGTGTACCCGCTTCGCTGCGGCGACAAGGATCATTCCGAGGAATATGCAGCATACCCACATAGACGTGTTTAGTGCGCATAGCGCCACTCGTATCCCATCTGCAAAGACGCAAAATGGCACCATTCATTATGTTATTTTCCACTACATGGTATTTAATGTTTTTGTACCAAGTTATGAAACTTACGGAATCTGTATGGATCTGGTTCTTCCTCTGCCCTCTCCCTTTCCTCGATCGCCAATGGCGTTTCCACAATTAAAGTGATTGAGTTCAAGACTAGGAATACTGCAGCGCAAATCTACTTAATATTACGGAATTTCTGGTTACCGAGTTTGTAAATTAAAATTAAAATTAATTTTTGATTTTTTTTGTTACAGCCGCACTTACCGTTTCTAGCGTTCCAGTGACGATGGAAGCCTTCTGAAGGCTCATCAGTCCACAGCACGTGCTCACCATAATTAAAAACTTAAGAAATAAAGCGTTTGCCACACGTCAATATGCAGTGATTAAAAAGTTTCCAGCGCCTTCCGCATCGACCTCCAAACTATGAGTGAGCGGCAGGTAGTAGGTACTCTTAAAAATACCTAGAATCAGCCTGTTGTGTACAATTTAGCCTTTTGCTCAATTTATGTATCCACAGAATTTATTCTGTAGGTATCTTATTTGTGCTCACGATGGATTTTAAGTTGGCGAACCCAATGTAATTGGATAGCGTTATAGCATCTGCTTTAGCTGGCGCTTGGCATTGCTATTGCCAGCGACTCCAATTAGGACTGCAAGGAAAACATGTTCTCATTTTTTTAGTGAGAACTCTGCAAAAAAAACCTGCTTTTATTTAGTATGAATGGACAACAACCTGCCAAGAAGAATATTATGCTGGTTCTGGTTTAACGTGACAAAGGCCGAGAACTGGTGCGGAATGTCCCAATGTAAAAAAGAGTTAGAAGAAAGGAACCAAGCCCCTCCTCCATTATTGTCTATTGCTGAAACTTGCTGCTTTACTTTTCAACCCTTTCTTTGTCACCCTAAAAATATTGAAGGAGCAGTAGTATTTTGCAGCTTTGTAATTGTGCACCACTGTAAAAAAAGAAGAATTATTTACGATTATTATGGCGAAGCATCTCCAGGTTCTGCATTACTATAGAACAGATCGAAAACATTTTTCATATTACTTCGTCAGCGTTGTCGTTGACTTTGTTACACGAAAAGGAATGATTTTTTGTGATGTGCTGTGGTTGCTGCAAAATGGTGGCAATTGCCAGACCATGTCAAAATCATTTTATGCCCTGGATTACTGTGTGTACGCCGGATTAAATCGTGGCTGCTGACGAATGTGCAGATTTTCACATTTAGCGTACAGTATAGCACGCCAGAAGCATTTAAACGAGGTATTTAGAGTTTTAAAAGGATTGAATTCAGAAAATGGCACTTTAAGTAAAACAGACTAAACTGCTGCAACTGCTGCCAGAAGTTGCTTGGAGATCATACGCAAAGAGCAGAAAGTCTTTTGTACTCTATAGCACTATGCTGATTTCGCATTATGAAAATAGAGTCGAGTCAGTTAACTTTTGGAGTTAATGACCCGTATCCATATAAGTGTATCAAATGGCTTTAATTTAGGCGAAAGATTACAGCAGCAGCAGAATCATTTTAAAGTGCCAGTTCTGGATAATGCATCAGTATTATACTTGCAAGGCAAGTTAATAGTAGTAAGCAGGAGCAGAGCCCAGAGCAAAATCTCCGGCTTTTTTAAAAGGTTGTTAAACAGAATTGAATAAGTAATACTAAAAAGAAGCTTAACTTTTAGATACATGAGGAGCTCGCGCCACCTGTACGTGCCTTGTTTAGCTGAAAGGGTTTTCTCTATCTAGATGGAACTGAGTTTAATACTTTTTGGGAAGGTGTCGCCGCATGCAGCGTTTCATTTCAGGTTTAGAATAAACAGCAGAAAAGAGGATGGGACGAAGACGGAATACACATTTTGGACCTGGACTATGCTTACATACAATATACAAGTGTGGTCATAAACTGCGCAAAATATAATTATGGCTTGCCTGTACCTTGCTCGGCAAATCTACTTTATTCGATATAATTTAGTAAATGAGATTTGATCCGCGCTGAATTCGTGATATGCAATCTGCAAGAGAAAATCCTTTGTGCAAAAATAAGGAACATAATTTTTCGATGTGAATGTGGATAGCCGTGAAGTGGAGTGAAAGTAAATGGGGCAACATGAGATTTTAGCAGAGTAATAGATTGTGGAGAGAGGGTAATACTGGTAATATTTAGAAGGTACTAATCATTTGATCAGTCATAACCCTAATGCGTTCAGTTTGAAGAAAGAAAAAACTATCAACATGTGCTTAACTCGCATCGAGGTTTCGGTAAGTGTGTGTGATGCCCGGTTTTAAGCTGATTTACAGTATTTCCGTAATGGTAATTTTTTGCGTTGAATCGACTCTTAAGCCAAACTATGAATTATGCTAAGGATGAAGTTTTATGCTAAATGTGAAGTAAATAAATACAAGTCAGAAGCATAGTTATAGTATTCTTTGTCATTGATTTATTTATTCGCTTTCACTTTATTTTCTCAGTTGATGCATTATTGATCAGAACTCAACTCTATTCCTTTAAATTT